>JARHVA010005875.1:0-162500 GCA_037957365.1 Torreya grandis
AACCAATTATTCTCCCTCATATATTGCCCCCTTTTTTTGGCACATCTCTTTAACTTTAGTGTAGTAAATTGGTTGATCTATTCTACAAATTCAACAAACTAACCTAGAAATCACATGACTAATATACTCAAAGCTAAAATGTATAAAGTAAGCGGAAACTAATTCTAAGAAGCAATAAGTATACTCTATAAAGTAGGAAATATAACTTAGAAAGTAGGAAATTTAATCTACTCCTAATCCAAATCTCCACTTAAATTTTGCTTAGATGCATCTCTAGTTGGAGCAACCATGAAGTAGTGCTTCAAGAACTATCCATTGATTAAAAAGGCAAGGTCATCACCTCAAATATATTTCAAATGAAAGTCATTATAACTTAGGATCTTGTTAAGGTGTGGAGCTAAAACCTTTACCAAGTGAGCGGATTGTAGAAGTTGCAGGTTTTACACAGTCACCGGCGTCGGTCAGGAGCGATCGACGTCGCTCAGGAGTAGACCAGGAGATGCTAGCGTCGGTAGGGATCAGTCGACATTGGTCATAGGCAAATAGGAAGGAACCGATGTCGGTTACCTGTGAGTCCAAAAAGCTATTTCTGTGGATAGAACAGAGTGTTTGCATGTTAGGATTAAGTGATAGTCTTAAGTCTGCATCTCTATTATTAGTAAGACTATTTAGAGCCCTTAATAAGGAGGTGCATCTGATGGCTATAGTTGTATGCTCATGTTTCCTAATTATTATATAATAGGATAGATCTTCTTAGCTTATTGGTATTGTAATGTTGAATTGAACAGTATAGAATTGTATATGCGAATCAATCCAGGTTGTTGGAGTTGATTGTAATTGAGAGAGAGAGCTCTTGAGGGAAAGAGATCTAGAGAGAGATATGTACATCTGAGAGAGGTGTGGAAGAAAAGAAGTTTCTTCAATTGTATCCCTTCTGTAAAAAGTTTAATACAAGTTTTCAGGGTGGTTTCTTGTATCTCTTGTTCTTTGCTATTTATCATTCTAGTTACTTATCATTCTGGTTAATTCTACATTTTATTGCTTTCATAAGTGTAATCAACATTGTTGGTTGATCCCCAACATGTGGTATCAGAGCTCAAGTTAACTAACAGGTGTTTCAGATCTGGTTAGTGTGTATTGATTACAGGGTACTCACAGGGGTTTCTACAAGGATTCCTGTTTGAGTGGGAGAAGCAATGGCACAAGAAAGTAAACTGAGAATGGAGAAGTTCAATGGCAAAAATTATCAACATTGGAGAATGCAGATAGAGGATTATCTATATCAAAAAGATCTATACTTACCATTAGGTGGGATTGTAAAGAAGCCCACAGACATGGATGATGAAGAATGGGAAGTTCTTGATAGAAAGGCTCTAGGGTTTATAAGACTGAGTCTGGCATCTACTGTGATATCTAATTTATCACAGGCAAAGTCTACGACAGAGTTAATGACTACTTTAGAAAATTTGTATGAAAAACCCTCAGCTTCTAATAAGGTATATCTTATGAAGCAGTTATTTAATTTGTGAATGCAGGAAGGTGGATCTGTATCTAATCATCTAAATGATTTCCATAGAATTGTAAATCAATTAAGTTTAGTCAAAATAGTGTTTGATGATGAAATTAAAGCTCTTTTAATATTATGTTCTTTGCCTAAAAGCTGGCATAGCTTAGTAATGGCAGTTAGTAATACTACATCTGTTTCAAATATTTTAAAAGTAGAGGATGTTGTTAGTGTAATCTTGAATGAAGAAATTCACAGGAAAAGCATAAAGGAAACATCAAGGAATGCTTTAAGTTTTGAGAGCAGGGGAAGGAAAAAAGAGAAGGGAAAGAAAGGGAGATCAAGATCTAAATCAAAGGTGAGAGGTAGATCCAAATCCAGAAATGGAAGGAAGCCACAATGCTAGAATTGTGGAAAGATAGGGCACATAAGCAGAGATTGCTGGTCAAAGCCTAAGAAGGATAATCAGCACGAAGGAAAAGAAGAAGCAAAGGTTACAGGTATTACACAAGATGCTTTAATATTCTCTTTGCATAATAATATAGAATCTTGGGTTTTAGATTCTGGTGCATCTTTTCATGCTACCCCTAATAGAGAATATTTTAGTGACTATGTCCATGGAGATTTTGGAATAGTGTATTTAGGGGATGATGAGCCTTGTAAAATTATTGGCAAAGGAAAAGTGAACCTGAAAATGTAGAATGACAACACATGGGTGTTGAGAGATGTCATGCATGTTCCCAGCTTGAAGAGGAATTTGATTTTTGTAGGAAAGTTAGGGGATGAGGGTTGTACAGTAACTCTCACAGCTGAATCTTGGAAGGTGACCAAGGGTGCACTTGTATTGGCCAGAGGTAAGAGAGTAGGTACTCTCTATTTATGTAATTGTGTTACTAATAATTCTCCTTCTGTATTATCTACTTCAGATGTGGATGCAAAGTTGTGGCACTCTAGGCTCGACCACATGAGTGAGAAGGGAATGTCCATTCTTAAGTCAAGAGGTAAGCTTTCAGATTTGAAAAGCATAGATCTAGATTTTTGTGAGAACTGTGTTTTTGGGAAACAAAAGAGAGTAAGTTTTCTCAAGACTGGGTCAACAAAGAAGCATAAGTTTTAGCTTGTTCACACAGACGTGTGGGGACCGGCTCAGGTTGCTTCTATTAGAGGATCACAGTAATATGTTTCGTTCATAGATGATGCTACAAGAAAGGTATGGGTCTATTGTATTAAGAAGAAATCTGATGTATTTGAGACTTTTAAGATTTGGAAAGCTATGGTTGAGAATGAAATAGGTAGAAGATTGAAGTGCCTAAGATCTGACAATGGTGGTGAGTTCTGTAGCTATAAGTTCAGTGGTATTGTTATATGCATGGGATTTGCAGGCAAATGACAGTTCCAAGGACACCTCAGTAAAATGGAGTTGCTAAAGGATGGACAAAACAATAATGGAGTGTGCAAGGTGTATGAGATTGCATGCTAGTTTGCCCTTAGAGTTTTGGGCAGAAGCTATTGACACTACAGTGTACCTGATTAATAGAGGACCCTCTACAGCTCTGGATGGTGGAATTCTAGAAGAGGCATGGACAGGTAAAAAGGTAGATGTCTCATTTCTCAATTTTTTTGGTTGTGAAGCCTTTGTGCATGTTGATAAGGAAAATAGAAAGAAGCTAGATGCTAAGTCCATGAGGTGCACATTTATTGGCTATGGCTCTGATGATTTCATATTTAAGTTTTGGAATCTAGGAACTAACAAGATAATTAGGAGCCGTGATGTTGTTTTCAATGAAAAAGTGATGTATAGTGATTAGCTGAGGAAGTTGAATCAATCTGGATAGAGCAATGGAGAATTAGATGAGGTGACTGTCCAAAATGAGCTCGTGAGAAAAATTAATCACAAACAGGAAAACACAGAGACCGACATCGACCAAGAAGGAACCGACGTCGACAGGATAGAAACCAATGTCAGTCATATAGTGATCGACGTCGATAGAACAAGAACTGACATTGGTTAGGTAGAACCGATGTCAGCCAGTTATAGGCCTGAAAGTGACCGAGGTCAATCACTATCAGAGAATTTGGGCAGACATGTTGTGAATGAGTCTCAGATGCCCATCAGGAGGTCAGAAAGGGTAAGTAAACCTCCAATTTGATATTCTCCTTCATTATTATATTTTATTGCTAACTGATGGTGGAGAACCAAAGAGTTTTGATGAAGCAATACAGGTAGAATCGAAGAATCAATGGGAGTGTGGCATGGTTGAGGAAATGGAGTCCTTGAAAGAGAACCAAACATGGGATTTGGTTGAGTTGCCAGTGGGAAAGAAGACACTGAAGAACAGATGGACCTACAGATTGAAGGAAGGTGAGAATAGACAAATGAGATATAAGGCCAGATTGGTAGTGAAAGGATTTGCACAGAAACCAGGTATTGATTTTGGTGAGATTTTTTCTCCTGTTGTTAAAATGACTTCTATACAGACTGTACTGTCTTTAGTTGCTATTGAGGATTTGCATCTTGAGCAGCTTGATGTTAAGATAGTGTTTCTTCATGGAGATTTGGATGAAGAAATATATATGGATCAGCCAGAAGGATTTGAGGTCAAAGGTAAGGAGAAGTTAGTGTGCAGATTGAAGAAAAGCTTGTATGGCCTCAAGCAAGCTCCTAGACAGTGGTATTTGAGATTTGATAGGTTTATGACTGAGCATGGCTATAATAGGTGTCAATCTAACCATTGTGTGTATTTTAAGAGATTGGATAATGGTAGATATATTATTTTTTTATTGTATGTAGATGATATGTTGGTTGCAAGATCACACATGTAGGATATCTCTGAGCTTAAGGTGAAATTAGATCACACATTTTCCATGAAGGATTTGGGAGCAGCAAATAAAATCCTTGGCATGAGCATTAAGAGAGACAGGAAAAATCACAGGTTGATTTTGTCTCAAGAGGATTATGTGAACAAGGTGTTGAAATGGTTTAATATGCAAGATGCAAAACTGGTAAGCACACCTTTGGCTGGACATTTTAAGTTGAGTAAAGAACAATGTCCTAATTCACATGATGAGGTAGAGTACATGAGTAGAGTTCCATATTCTTCTGCAGTAGGGAGTTTAATGTATGCAATGGTGTGTACTAGACCAGATATTGCCCAAGCAGTGGGAGTTGTAAGTATATGGCCAATTTAGGAAAGGAGCACTGGAAAGCAGTTTAGTGGATCCTTAGATATCTGAGAGGAACCAACAGTAGGCATTTGTGTTATGGAGGTTCAAATACTTCTCTACATGGTTATGTAGATTCAAATATGGTAGGTGATTTGGATGGTAAAAGAAGCACCACAGGATATGTTTTCACTATTGGTGGAACGACGGTTAGCTGGATATCAAAGTTGCAAAAGGTTGTTGCCTTGTCAACTACAAAAGCAGAGTATATTGCAGTCACAGAGGCTAGCAAAGAGATGATATGGATGACACAGTTCATGGAAGATCTTGGAAAGGAGTAAGAGAGTTGCAGACTATACAGTGATAGTCAGAGTGCAATCCATTTGGCTAAGAATTTGGCCTTTCATTTAAGAACAAAGCATATACAACTTAGGTACCACTTCATAAAATAGATATTGGAGGATGGTGAGTTGAATCTGGAGAAGATCCATATAGATAAAAATCCTGCTGATATGTTAACCAAGCTGGTAACAAAGGAGAAGTTGAATCTTCATTCAATTTTTGTTGGTCTTCATGATTGAGTTGAAAATGGAAGAGCTAGAAGATGTTGTTATATAGGTACTGGTGCAGCTGTTTATCTCCAAGTGGGAGATTGTTAAGGTGTGGAGCTAAAAGCTTCACCAAGTGAGTGGATTGCAGAAGTTGCAGGTTTACACAGTCACTGGTGTCAGTCAGGAGTGACTGACGTCGGTCAGGAGTAGACCAAGAGATGTTGGCGTCAGCAGGGATTGGTCGACGTCGATCACAGGCAAACAAGCAAGAATCAACGTCAGTTACCTATGTGTCCAAAAATCTATTTCCATGGATAGAACAGAGTGTTTACATGTTAGGAATAAGTGATAGTCTTAAGTCTGCATCTCTATTATTAGTAAGACTATTTAGAGCCCTTGATTAGGAGGTGCATCTGATGACTGTAGTTATATGCTCATGTTTCCTAATTATTATATAATAGGATAGATCTTCTTAGCTTATTGGTATTGTAATGTTGAATTGAACAGTACAGAATTGTATATGTGAATCAATCTAGGTTGTTGGAGTTGATTGTAATTGAGAGAGAGAGCTCTTGAGGGAAAGAGATCTAGAGAGAGATCTGTACATCTGAGAGAGGTGTGGAAGAAAAGAAGTTTCTTCAATTGTATCCCTTCTGTAAAGAGTTTAATACAAGTTTTTAGGGTGGTTTCTTGTATCTCTTGTTCTTTGCTATTTATCATTCTAGTTACTTATCATTCTAGTTAATTCTGCATTTTATTGCTTTCATAAGTCTAATCAACATTGTTGGTTGATCCCCAACAGATCTTTTATATCTGATATGGTCCAATCCATAAAAGAGTGAAATTGTCATGTTGTCCTTTTTTCTCATGTGCTTTATCCCATAAAAGCACCAAGTCTGAGATCCTAAAGGCCTTAATCTTAGATCATTTGTCAAACCATCTTTTGAAAATATCCTAATGTTTACTAAAGTTTTGAAATGATTAAGTTCTTGTGTCCTCCATCTAAACTATGTGTAATAGTATATATTATATTATTTAATCTTTTTCCATGTAATCTTGCATGAGTTAGTATGTTTTTATCTTGATATTAATAGGTAAGACTAGATGTTGTCCATACACAATCAAAAAATTTAAATCCTTGAGAGCTTACTTGTGCCTAGTTTTATCTTCCCATAGTGCATATTTCAATAAGAGGTGCCAATCTCTGGGTTTACCTTGTGCCAAATTCTTAATGACATCCATCATATTCTTATTTATAGACTCATCTAATCCATTTCCTTATGGGTATTAGTTTTAATAAAAATTGATTATGATTTTATTATCATAGGCCCATTCTATAAATTCATAATATTGAAAACCTAAGCCATTATCATAAACTAGGTAAATGGGAGTGCCAAACCTAGTCAATATATTTTCTTCTATAAACCTAATGACATCGATTATTCTGGAATTATTAGTGGCTATAAATTTTTTCCACCTAGTAAAAAATTTAATAGCTATGAGGACAAACTTGTATCCTACCAAATATTTTTGGTTTATCACCCAAATAAAATCAAGGACCCATTAGGAAAAATGAGTCCCTTAATGACTAGATGAAAATTCATGGAAGCATTTACTTCTCTCTTCCCAAATACCTATAAGTTATGGTAGCTCTTAGATAGATTCCTTAATATTTGTTTCTATACAATACTTATTTCTTGATCAAGTAATGAGTTTATTTGAGCCCAAGTGCTCATCTATGCTCCTTATTAAATTTAGGAGGAACACACCTATGAAAATGTAATGGATGATTTAAGTGTACCACCTGCCACCTACTAATTGAGTCTCATTAATATGTTGAACATTAATTCATGGATCAATCTCAATCATCAATTAAATAATCCCTTGACCTCTTACCATCTTAGTTGTCCTAATTTAAAGGTCAAAGTCTTGGAGTTTGGTGATCAATTTTCCTATTCTCTTGCCTAGTTCATTTTGTCCAAGCATGAGCTTGACAGTCATATCTAGAATGATGACATAAGTTTAGTTTTGTAGAATATAGTTCCTAAATTTATTGAAAATTTTAATTAGGGAATAGATATTCTTATTTATCATAGAGTAATTTAATTTAGTATCCTTTAGATTGGTACTCATGAAGGCAATGGTATGTTCACTATCTTCTACCTTTTGGGCAAGCACAATAACCACAATATTTTCTAAAGAAAATGAGTAGATATAGAAATACTTACTAAAATATAGACTAATTATAACTAAAGCTTGAATAATGGTAGTTTTTATTTCTTGGAAATCTTTTCAATATTCTATTATCCACTCTATCTTAGCATCATTGTTCAACATATCATTTAATGTCTTGACAATATCTACAATCCAAAAATAAATTTTTGTACATAGTTTATCTTACCAAAGGATGAATTTAATTCCTTCTTGATACTATGAGGTGTTAACTTGGATATGGACACTCAATCCAAATTAATGGAAATCCCATATTTGGTGATGATATGGACCGATAGTTTCCCTTCATTACATCCAAAGATAATTTTCTTAGGGTTAAGTAACACTCCATACCTTATACATTTGTCAAACACCTTTTAGAGATGGCCCATGTGATGAAATTTATTTTTGAAGAACATAGTAAGGTAATCTATGTATATGATGATGCACTTTCCATCCAACCCATATAAATTGAAGTCCATGGCTCTTTGAAAAGTTGATCCTACATTAATTAGGCTAAAAAACATCCTCTTATATGCAAAAGTTCCCCACTTTATTGTGAAGATTGTCTTTATCTGATCCTTTGCCTCCATTAGTACTTAATTTTAGCCAAATAATTCATCCAAGAAAGACATCATCTCTAATCCACTTACCATTTGAATTACCTCATCTAGAAAGAGTAAGGGGTAATTATACTTTTTTGACAATCTATTTAGGTTCTTGAAATCAACATAGAGTCTAATTTCTATGGTCTTTTTTTTTAATTGGTACCAAATTAGCTACCTAATAGAGTTCTTAATTGGGGAAAAAACTATGCCTCAAGTAGATTCTATACTTGTATTTGAATCACAGGTTCCAAAATTAGATTTACTATCCTTTATCTTTGCCTAAAAGGATTATGATTTGGCTCCAATGAGATAGTGTGAGTAATGACTCTTAGATCAAATACTTGTAGATTTTCATATGTCTAGGCTACCATATCTTTGTATTCTTCTATTAGTTATTTAAACTTTTGTTTTTCCACGTGAGTGCAACTTGCTCAGGGTGTGGGTTGGTGCCCAAATTTTCATTGGTAAAAGATGATTCAGTTTCTCTTGGTAGCTTCTATTTTTGAGCTTGGGGGTCAAGATCAAAATCCTATTATAAGGAGACCATACCTAGAGGGATACGATTCTCCTTCATTTTCAAGATGTCTTCTTCTCCTAGGACATCACCATGCATGATTTCAATGTCTTTTTCATCAATTATCTAAGCTTAAAAATCTCTATAGCTATTCATAAATTGCACTATTTGTTGATGATCCTTGAATACCTAAAATTTATCCACGTTATCTAGGATGGATGGAAAGGCACCATATTTAATAAAAACTTCTACATATTTGAGTCCTAGAGTGGTGCTAGATTACCAACTAATACTACTAAAGAATCGACCTTCTAGTTTTGCTCTCTAGGAATGGATTTGATGTTAAATCCTTCAAAGGACTCAATCAAGTCCTAAATTCAATGCTTGTACATATTTAAGTAATTGAGCTTACACTGATACTTATTCTTGTTTTTATTGACCAAAAATTTAGAGTCATCAAAAATCAAAAATATTTTAACATCATGCTTGAGTTCAAAATGAAAGTTGAGGATCAAAGATTCATATTATGTTTTATTATTGGTGTAGGGAAATTACAACCCATAAGTAGCTAGGTACTTATTTCCATATAGATATGTTAAATCCACACAAACACTAGAGTATTGTTTCAACCTAGCTCTATGAAATTAAGAGTCCATAGTTGAGATGGATATTCAAAAGTTTATTCACGTAATGCATGTTCTTATCTAGTGGTAAATGTGTATACTCCTACATGCAAAGATATGGAGTCCACCTTTTCATTCATAGAATTATACTCAATGATTAGATGTCTCATTTTTAGTTCATGGTCCAATTTAATTTAGTTATCTATCCCCTTATAGGGTAACCACATTTGTGAGAAATTAGTGGCCATGTATGTGTTCAATGTTTTAGACAAATTATGGATTAGTAACATCTTGTATACTTCTAGATTGTCAATGAATAGGATGTTAATGGTCTACTACACACATGGATAAGATTCCAACAAAATTCACACATTCATTAATTCTCTAACACATGGGACTATAGACTTATCCAATTGTAGGACCATTCTTTTTGACTTGTCAGGGTTCAAGCCTAAATTTTGGCATACAAATATCAACATCACATTGGCTAAGGTGCTTGAGTCAACCAAATAGTTATGCACATTATTTTTGAACATTTAGACAATTAGGATAAATGATGATACTTTAGTTTTATCTTTAAATACAATCACATTGCTATGCATAACTTTATATTTATATGATGTAAAGGACCTTTAAGTTAGGCATTTTAGCAATAATTACCTTTGTTTCTGAGCTATATCATGTAGGTTGATGTTGGATTTGATATTCTTCATGTCTTCAACAATATTATACCCCACCTTGATTTGTGGTTATATGTTTTGTAACTACTCATCTCTCCTAGGGGGAGATGGGTTATTGTTGGCTTCAAAATCTAGAGGAGTAGTAGAATTATTATTTGATGGTGTTGAAGTGGTAATTGGTAACATGATCCTTATATTATAGTTGTTCCTCTCAAACTTTTGGAATGCATGAATCTCATCTATGTTATCCTCTAGTTAATTATCATCTTCCCCTAGAAATGGGAGATCATATGTCTCAAACACCATTATTGTACTAGAGTTTCCAAGATCAGTAGAGGAAGAAGGTTTAGTTTGATGTGTAGAGCCTTTATACCTATCCATCTCCTTCTATAAGATATTGAAGCTTTTACAGAACTCAATATAGATGAGCTCACCATATTTCATAATGCTATGAACCTTGGAACAATTAGGAAGGACTACCTCCATGATATTGATATCCATCATCCTATTATATGGGACTTATTGTTATTGACTATCTTTAGACCTAGTGAAAGGTCTATTATTTATCTATAATTTTAAGATTGGATTGGTGTTTTGGCCTCCAGTGTTACCCATATGTTTCTACATGTTTATAAGCTCATTTCTATGTTTATATACCACCCTCTAGATTTATTTTAATTCTATTTTTATAAAATCAAAATTGGTTGCCTTTGATATTAACTAGTATCAATGATTTATTTAAGATTTGGTGGTTAGGTGTAGAATTATTTAAGAAGTCAAAATGTTGATTGGGTAGGGCCTCGGCTAATAGTAATTGATTATAAACTAAGTTCTAGTTTTAGGCCACAACATTTTTATTCATATCTATAATTGGATAAAAGGTTGGAAAAATAGGACTAAGGGTGAGTGAGGCAAAAAACTACATTTGAGGATTCAATTGTTTGTATACATTGATAGCTTCAACATAATCCAAAGGCAATGTATCAATACCAATAGATTTGAATACAAAGACAATGGTCACAAGTTCCATAGCATTTTTTTACATCTCCAAGGCCAACTCCTCATTGGGTGTGTAAGCAATATCAAGTCTATTATATATATTCTTAAATATAGCATTGAAGGCTTTGATTGGCTCATTTAGATAACTCCTCACATTGGTAATGTGTTGATAAACAATACTTGCATTAGTGACCTAGCCAAATTGTGCCAAGAATGTGTCTTGCCAATTAGTCTAAGATGTAATGGAACCTTTTGGGACATTGAGAAACCAATTATAGGCTGCATCTTTCAATGTGAATTGTAATAGTTTGCATGCCACATATTCATGGGTTACATCAAGATTCCCAAGGAATATTTGAAGGCCTTGATATGTTATTCTATAGTCCTTCTTCCCAAGGGAGAAAAGTAAAATGGATATTTTTTAGCATTCCTAGGTAAGTCATGGAAAATTTCCTACAACATTAATAATAGAACCAATCAATGAAGTCAGAGATGGAATTGGAAATTGGATTTGAGGTTATGATCAAGGCTAAGGATGGGCCATTAGGAGTAATAGAAGGTGGGGTTATCTTCCTAGAGAGAACAATTGAGCTTGGGGTTTTCTCATAACTCCTTTATTAGCCCTAACTTTTATATGGATTTCCAAATGTGGTTATAGTAAGTTAGTATATGAGGTTGAACTTATAAGTCATTTGGGTGCTTCTAGTATAATTCAAGTGATATTTTTTAAGAAAATAGAGGTAGAGGTTTAGGCCCTCCTTCTAGCACCATATTTTCTTCACTCTATTGTTTTGGGTTTTATGTACACCACAAGAATTTTTTTTATGATGTATCCTTTAAATTTTTAATACCAATGAAAAGGTAATCACTCCAAGGTATGAGTTGTGGGATATTGGATTTTAAAAACAACCTAATGATGGAGTAGTAGTGAGTGAGGAAAATTATTTACCATGGGTGAATTGGATATGGGTGAGCCTATATATACTTTAGATGGGTGGAATGATGATGGTTCTAATTAATATGCATAGAAATTAAAAATAAACTCAAAAGGGAGGGTAATTAGGGAAGGAAAGGAGGCTTATGGACCACATTAGATGATATTTTAGGTAGGACAACATATCATAGACCAGTATTTATTATATCCTACTATAGCACACCAAGAATAAAACATAGTTAGAAGTTAAAGGGAACCAAAATACAACGTAATTAAACACATGAAATCAAAGGTTTCCACATTTGTTAGATTGTAATGACACATCTACAAGGGGGATTATGATTTATATGTAAAAGGTATTCAAATAAGTTATAACTTAATATGAATAACTATAAATAGAAGATTATTCATTCACAAATAAATACTAATAAACCATAATTACAACACTTCTTAAGTGATCCACAAGTTGGAGAAGAATCAAGATTTGCACATCAAGATTAAAATTGAAAAACTTCTTCAAATTTTCCTATTAATCTTAATAGCCAAAATTATCCTCCATGTGAAATAGGAGGTTACATGTATAAATAAGATTTTTATGGAAAAGGAATTTTATTTCAAATGAATTTTAATAATAAAATTAAAAAAATAGCACAGTATGCTAATTTCATGCAAAACATGCATGTACAACATTGCATGTTCATGTATAATTCTTCCTCTAATGTGTGTGTGTGTGTGTGTGTGTGTGTGTGTGTGTGTGTGTGTGTGTGTGTGTGTGTGTGTGTGTGTGTGTGTGTGTGTGTGTGTGTGTGTGTGTGTGTGTGTGTGTGTGTGTGTGTGTGTGTGTGTGTGTGTGTGTGTGTGTGTGTGTGTGTGTGTGTGTGTGTGTGTGTGTGTGTGTGTGTGTGTGTGTGTGTGTGTGTGTGTGTGTGTGTGTGTGTGTGTGTGTGTGTGTGTGTTAAATAAATATGGAACTAAAAGCTCCATGTCAACTAAATCATACAAGTATATACATATAATTATATAGTGTTAATGTGGCACCATTAGAAAAATTAAACTATGACATAGTATATGTGGAAGTTGGTGTGGTTGAAATTAAAGTTTCAACTGGGGATACAAATAAAAATATTATTGGAATTGGTGATGAGCCTAAATTGGATGTTGAGAGTCCAACATATGATGGCCTAGTTTGATTGTATACCAATGTATATTTAGGAGTTCAGTAGTGTGAGGTGGGGTTGACATGATCCCTATTTTTGCAGTTTTTTGTTTAGATACCTCTAGCTGAAGATAAAATGTGTGACTCACCTAGAAATCAATTTGTATGCTTTCAAAATCAAGTAGAGCTCTTTATAAAATTGATCAAGGTTATCCATTACTTTCCTATGTATATATAATGTAGCTATGACCCTAATGTGTAGTGACTCATTCCCAATAATATTATTTCTTGAAAAAAAGACCAGATACATTAACTCATCACTATTTTTGTACACAATACCTTCAATCTCTATCCTAAATCTATCCAATGCTACTTGCTGATGGTTATAAAAAATGGGCTTGGGCACCAGTTACCCCTACGACATGCATACTTGGAGTATTATTAATTATCTTATGATAAAAGTAAATCCCCTCTCTTGGTTGGAAAATTATTGAACCAATGCCCACATCACTTGATGTCATTCAAGTACACTATCCATATTTGCAATAACATAATTCAATTCCCAAGAAACCTTAGATGTTTTCATCACATTGAGGTGGGAAAAAGCCTTATTTCTTGTTATTTAGCTTATGAAACATAATTTTCCATTAATATATTTTATTTTCTTATACATCTAAAGAATGACTCCCCATTTTAGTTAGGAGGTGGCCTTTGTCAACCTTCTTTAATTAATGTGATCAAAATTTTCAACTAGGGATACAACTAAAACTATTATTAGAATTGGTGATGAGCCTAAAGTGGATGTTGAGAGTGGGATATATGGTGGCCTAGTTTGATTGTATACCAATGTATATTTAGGAGTTGATTAGTGTGAGGTGGGGTTGGCATGATCCCTATTTTTGTAGTTTTTTGTTTAGATACCTCTACCTGAAGATAAAATGTGTGACTCACCTAGAAATCAATTTATATGCTTTCAAAATCAAGTAGAGCTCTTTATAAAATTGAGGAAGGTTATCCATTACTTTCCTATGTATATATAATGTATCTATGACCCTAATGTGTAGTGACTCATTCCCAATAATCTTATTTCTTGAAAAAATGACTAGATACATTAACTCATCACTAGTTTTGTACACAATACCTTCAATCTCTACCCTAAAGCTATCCAATGCTACTTGTTGATGGTTAAAAAAAAATGGTCCTGGGCACTAGTTACCCCTATGACATGCATACTTGAAGTATTATTAATTATGTTATGATAAAATTAACTCCCCTCTCTTGGTTGGAAAATTATTGAACCAATGCAAACATCTCTTGATGTCATTCAAGTACACTAACCATATTTGCAATAACATAATTCAATGCCCAAGAAACCTCAGATGTTTTCATCACATTAAGGTGGGAAAAAGCCTTATTTCTTATTCCTTGGATTATGAAACATAATTTTACATTAATATATTTTATTTTCTTATACTTCTAAAGAATGAATCCCCATTTTAGTTAGGAGGTGACCTTTGTCAACCTTTTTGAATTAAAGGTATCAAAATTTTCCTCAATATTCCTATTAAAATGTCTACTATCTCCTTGAGGGCTTGAATGGTACTCACGTCTACACAACATTATCAAAAATTACAAACATTTATTTGATCACCCCTCCTATTTCATCTAAAAAACTATAAGGATATTGCATTATCCTATGTGGGTATAAAGGATTCACCTTCCTTTTCTTAGTCAGAGAGAAACTATCTTCTCTTTGGTCTAGATCTATTTGTTGGCCTTTATCCATAATGGTTTTCCTCTTGAATTTATTTAAAGTGCTTGTATACCTATAAAAATGGAATTTAATTATAGGTTGCTTAGTTATTACCAAATATTGTCTTTATATTTCTTCTTCTTTTTATAATTTATTGATCCATGAAGGAGTATTCAAGGCAACTGGTTGAATAATTTATTCTATAGGTGATGATTGTTAAGTTGTATTATAACTTTTGAGTAGATAAAGGGGATGACCCTAGAGGTAACATAGGTTTTGTGTATGAATTAATTGTTATAGTAAAATAAGGAATAACTTTCATCTATCCAATAACCTACTTATAGACTAGTGTGTCTATGATGTTCTTAGCCATTCCTTCTACCTTGTGAACCAAAACTAGAGGTGTTTCCATCTGTGTAGCTCAACGAATGGGAATTTATATCTTGTAGATTACTTGGGAGGGGTGACATGTGTATCAAAAATTTAGGTATACACTAGGATTTTAAAATGTACCCCTTGGCTTGGACTAGGGGTAGACACTAGTTGTAATTACATAAACTAAAGAAACAATCAAAGAATGTGAACTTGGGGAACTTACGATCAAAATAAGAATAGATGGAGTACTAGTTATTACAATTAACATTATTATGATCTAGAGTTGACGGCTTGGAGATAGTCAATGATGACCCTTGTACCATTATTTATAATTAGGACTCTGACTTTCCTATTTAATCTCCTTTTCTATCTAATAATAGTCCAATAGTTAATAAGATATTATCCTTTTGGTTGACCTCTTCAGATCCTTATATCAACTCTATGCATCTTTTGGGTAAAAATTTTTAGTTATCCTTTCATGTTTTTATTGAGCCTATGGATATGGAAGATGTTGAATTCATCACATATCCTATTATGAGGATATTTTGTGAATGATTGCCAAGGTCTTGAAATGGTGACTGGATTGTTGTAGTCATAACATTCATTATGTATGGCATCATGTAGAAGTTTCCATCTAAGAAATTTTTAGGATTGTTGATTCTAAGAATAAAGTCAGAGTTAATGATCTATCTAATTATTATGACCTTAGCTATCATGATCAAGTCTAATAGAGGGACCCATATCTCATTAACATATGCAATGGTTAAAAATCCATTTATCATATTCAAAAGGGCCATAGAAATTCTTACCCCTAGCCTAAAGGCAATGATAGGAATGGCATAGTAGTGCACTAGACTATGAAATTATTTGGGTTACTAGCCCATTCCTATAACTTGTTCTAACATTATTGTTGAGAAACTATGTGTTAATCATATCTTACCTATATGACATCTCAGGCACCCTAAGTCTATAGATCTTTTCAAAGGCATTATCACTGATATATGTAACTAGCATTTTACTTATCCTAAAGTTTAGTATCTTTCTATAAATTTTTCCATTCATAAATAAATCAAACAAGAGATTTATGTATGGCATTACCTAAAAATTGGATGTTGAATTGTGGTGACCTATTGATTTTATGGCCAATAGATCATCTGTGTATCTCTGTGTGAAGATAGATAATTGATCATCAACTTTGTAAGGATTGGCTTCCTCAATCATGTCCCAAATGGTTGAATAATGTTTAAATTCATGGTTCAGGGATACCAAATCAAAATCTCTATTTGTAAATTTAGTCATCCCTAAAATAGAGTATTCAGAGGGAACTAGAATGCAAGTCATGGCTACCATTGAATATTTAGTTTGAAAACCCTTTTCTCTATGAAAATTCAAAAATTTCTTCATCACGAGAGAGCTCTAGAATCACAGTGTGTAATTGGATGTTTGAAATCTATGTAATTAAATAGGTTTGGAAATTCAAAATACATGGACTTGGTGGCATATAATTTGAGAATTCAATGCATCAATTAATTACTTCATGTAAATTAATGGTTACAATAGATTTTGTTTCTTTTTCCTACCTAGTATTCTCATTTGAAATTCATTAAAAAATGACTTTCATGGCCTTTTAAAATCCATTAGGCTTATTTTTCATGTGTCCAAATGCTTAGTCATCTTATTATGAAAAATTTATCCATTTTGATCTTTTGGACTTAACTATGGTGTCTTTGATGTTTAGTTACATATCTTCAAAGGACATATGTCTATGCATCACGATTCCAATGGTGGCTACGGTGTGATCTATTTTACTTTGATTTTTGGGGCTAAAATTTAGTAAGATGATGATAAGTGGATGGATCTTGATGTTCCTCTTGATTGAAAGTAACTGTGCAAAGGTCCATGATGGCATCACCTCTGGGTTTGTGGAATGGTGACACGTGGATGGATCTCAATACTTCACTTGATCATGATCTTCCATAAAATGGTCCATAATGGCATCAACTCTAGGTTAGTGAGATGGTAACACATGGATACCTATTGTTTATCTACTTTCATGGGATCATTCGTACAAAATACTCTATTAACATCGCCTCTGGGAGCATGGGATGCCTTATGATTTCAACTTGAAGCTCTAAATGAGGGAAAATATGCCATGCAACAAGGGTGAAATCTTAGATGATTAAATAAATTCTTAAGTAAGAAATAACCTATTCAAAATGCAAAAAAGGCCAAGAACCCACTAAACAACATAACCCATCACTCCATCTAGTCATTTAAAACCATGAATTTAATCATGTACATAAGCATTTGAAGAAAATTAAAGTTTAATAGTAAATAATATGGTATGTCTTAGACCTAGATCTGACTCTTTTTAACTTTGAAAACACTCTAAAATCAACATGGAACCTTAGGATTGTGTTAAGCAAACAACTAGAAACCAAGATAACAAAGTGAATTTCTTAAGCATCAGATAAAATCTTTGAACCCATGTTTTTCAAATCTATCCTTCATAAAATTATGATTTATAAAATATAAAAAGGAAATTCAATTAATATTGTGACCCTATTTTAAAATTTTAAAATGAGGTGTGTGTATGTGTTAGGACACAACACCAACTAGCTACACCATATTTGTTTTACAAAGATCATTAACCATTGAAATATATAACCAACAGACTAGTGATACAAGGAGGAATATGTTTCCAGTTAATGTTATTTCAATAAATCAAATTCAAAATCATAGTAATATTTAGATGAATAAAAATTGGACTAGATTATTTTTCAATAATCTCTATAGGACAGGATAATAAACCAATTGATATTTAGTTTCCTAGAGCTCATTTATTCTACATTGAGGAAATTTCCAAAGATATTGTAAACATTAATAAGTTATTAACAATATGGTAATATTTGTAGGGGTATGGGAAATTTGATTGAAAGAGAATGATGATATAAGAATTAGCATTTACACATATAAAATTAAATTTTTATAATAAAGGACAAGATGATATTTTATGAAGAGTATCATTACCACAAAGAGATAAGATATTATGTGGGAATCACATGATGTAGTTTTAAGTTGACATAACTTGGGAGAAATCACTGCAAAGAAAATCCTTCTTGCTATATTATAGTGGCCAACATTATTCAAAGATGAACATAAGTATGCAAGAAGTGGTGATCTTTTTCAAAAAATAAGAAAGACTAATTCACATGATGAGATGCCCCTACAAACAATACTATTATTATCCCCATTTGAGAAATTGGATATTAATTTCATTGGGTAATCAACTAACAACTATAAAAATCAATGCCTAATTCATAATCACATAAATAGAGTATATAACAATATGGGTAGAATAAATACCCACTTTATATTACATATCCAAAAATATGTCTAAGTTATTATATAATAAATATTATTAATAGATTTGCAACATAGTGAATATCACAAGTGATCAAGATAAACATTTTTTCAATAAAAAATCAAGGAGTTACTATAGCATTTTATGATTTAAATTGTCAATGTGGTTTAGTGTTTTTTTTTTTATAAAGTATTAAATAAAATATTCAATATAAATACAATTGACTTGGATGTTAAGGTACATAAGGTACTTTAGGCTTACTAAATTTTTTTAAAAAGACTCACCAAGTATTTTCACTTTAAATTGATAAATGGTTTAGAAGCCACATTACCTATGGAGTTTGTTTCACCAAGCCTAATATTGGAAGTTAAATTCATACTAAATGAAAAGGACTATCTAAAATAAAGATTGATTGAATTGGAAAAATTGGCTGAAAAAATGTTTTATAGCAATATTTAATAAAATACAAGAGAAGATAAGAAAAAAGTTGATTGTTATAATAAGAATAAGGAGTTTCAGATAAATGACAAGGTATTTATCTATGATAGAAAGTATAAAAACATGGGTAAGCTAAAGATCAGGTGGCTAGGCTTGTATATCATAAATTAAATTATTGATTCCATAGCCATAAAATTAGACATGCTATTAGGAATACTAATAAAAGGATATGTGATTGGAGTGAGGCTAAAATCCTACATCACAATGCAAAGGGATGAAATGTGGTATTAATTTAAAAAAAAAAAACCAAATTGAATAAAGCGTTTAAAAGATAGAATTTTTTTTTTTTTTAAATGGCAAAAAATATAATTTTGATAAAAATAATTGAGTTTAAAATAATAATAAAACTATAAAAAAATAATCCAAAGGAAAAATTATACATAAAATAAATATGAAACAAAAGGAATGATCCATTGCTAAGGTTAAAAATTAGTAAACACTAGCTTCACAAAGAGGGGGAGTGAAAACCAATAAATGATGATTCCCCTAAATAAAAATGTAGAATATGTTTGGTCTCCACACGTCAAATCGATAGATTACTTGAAATATCCATAAAAAACTAAGTTATGAAAAAAAATGGTGGTTGTCAAGAATTTTATTTAATAAATTAGTAGAATAAAATAGAAGGAAAAAGCACATGGAAACCAAGGAGATAAAAATAAAGAGAGAACTAAAATAGAAATGAGTAGATAGTAGGAACAAGTGTTAGGTGGTAAATAATGGTAAAAAATAATGAATATGTGTAAAAAGATTTATTTACCCCATGAATCCTCCATAGTAAAAAAACTATGCTAAAATTTCTTGTAATGCAAGTATACTATGATAAAACCATACATAGAGAAAAATAAGACAAATGGAGATCCCTCAAGTTGTCACTATTGTGAAGACTAAGTGACCAAAGTAAAATAAGCATTCAAAAAACTCAAAGAATCTAGATCTTCAAGGAACCTTTTCAAGTGTTCAAGCCTTGGTATCTTACTATAAGGACACTAAACAAAATACATTGATTCAAAGTTTGGATAAATTAATCACCCAATGATGGATCCCAAGTAAATTCCTATGATGTAACCAAAATCAAACACTATAATATAAATATGAATATAAGGTCATTGAGTGAATAAGATAGATGTTGAGATCAAGTTCTATTTATTTAGCATCACGAGGAACACAATCAAAGTATTGTTGAGCCAAGCACATGAGGATGCCCTATATTTGGATAAAATCTATGGTGTTATCCCTATGGTTACCCATATAATGATTGTGCTAATTAGTCAAGGACAGATTTTGTAATAGGATAAAAATAAGTATGTGAGAGAAAACTATTTTTTTCACTCACAATCATACACTTCAATCAACATGCTCTCTATTAAAGGAATTCAAAGCCCCAAAATTTTCTACGTAACAAAGTTAATAACTTGGAAGGTGTACTATAAAAACTAAAAGGACTCCATAATGGAAAAGATCATGAAAATTACATGGGACGTAATTAATGTGAAATGGAATATAATTTGTGCACCATAAACTATGATAAATTCCTATAAAACCTCACTAAAATAAAATTAGGTACTCATGATTTATGTTATTATTCATTTTAATGGCACTCATAATGTATTTCACCAATACTATATCAGACAAATAAGAGATAGTCTAGTGGGATCCCAATAAGACCATAGAAAAGTAATTTAATGCCCATTTAGATACATTCCACATAGGGGAGGCAGTTGTAATAGATATATTGGCTTGGGAAAAATGAATAAGATAGATGGTTATATGTATATTTAAGATCTCAACAGGTATAATAAAAAAAATTACACCGACGTTAGGTTTATTATCGATGCTAAAAACTTATATGTAGATCCATTTGAGAAAAAATCACACTCCTTCCTCCCATGCCCAATGAATTATCTAATGATCAGATTGAAATGTCAATGATAACGGCAATGGAATTTATCATGGATTTAAGGATAACACAATTTAGGGGTATTAAAGAAGAGGAAGATCTTACTTCAAAAATATAACACCTATAGGAGTGGTAATCATAGAGTTACTTATCATCTTGGAACCTATTTCCATCAACACACCCCCATTTCTCTCAAAATGGAGACCTCGCCCTCTACCTATACACATTCTAGTGAAGAATTGAATTACATTTGATTGGGTTTAATCTAGACACTTAGTATATATTTGACTTACACACTAAGTTTAAAATTAAATTTATTTACATCTCTATATTTTATTGGGAATTTTAACAATACTTATAAGTGTCATATATGAATTGTATTGTGCCCTATTATAATGTTTCATGAACATACATATATGTAATTGACTCAAAAACATTTTGTATTACAAAATAATAAAGTTATTTGGACTTAGTCATTTATAAATTTTATTATTTAATTTAAATATATTTTGAATTTATGTCATTTAGCAAAGGGATATATATTAGACTTATTTTTTTCCCTTGTAACATTTTGTGGATCACTTTACTAAGCTAGTTTCATGAATTATTTGGATGCTAACTTAGTGCTTTATCATGCAGGCCTAGGGACCTAATAATGGATTTTTGGACTTAGTCACATTGCTTCATGGCCTTCGAAATTGTGACTTAGCTCTTTAGTCCATGTGGCACTCAGTCCTAAGTTTTTGTGACTCACTACATCAATTCACGACTCTTGAAGGCAATGACTTAGATAATCTAATCCATGTGTCTTCAATTCATATCTTCATGGAATTCATACTTTTTCATTATATAAAAAGACTTAGTCACATTTTTGTATTCCTTCGATTTATCTTGAGCTTTCCTCTTGGTGAATTTTCTAAATCTCTTGTCCCCCTATCTTCCAAGAGAAATCTACACAAATATTAAAGTCTACAAGATTGTAATGTTGAAAAAGGGAACCACTTGTCATACATTCACAACTCATCACATCTCATTTTTTTTCAAAGGTAGTGACTAAGATTGTATGGGTCCATATGGCATTATTTTCATATCCTCATGGTGCTCACAATCAAAACTTCAAGAAAACTAAGTCGTAAAAATATCACATCTATTTTAGTGTCATGTATAAAGTTTCCATAAGATCGCATCCTAGTAAGTTTTTGAAGGTGGTTTATCAAATACCAAAACTTGTAAGGATTTGAATAAATATAATCATGACAAGTGGTTGCATCACATTCATCCACATTTTAAAGGCAACCCTCAAATCTATGATGAGTCTCCACATGACATTGACCCCAAGGAAGGATCCACATGGAATCCAACTATAAAATGAGGATCTAGTCAAATCTATGACACTATGAGGCACCATCAAAGAGCATGGAACCCAAATCAATTGGACAAAGTGGTGCACATGTGTTGAAAATGGGATAACCTAAGATCATAGTGTAAATCTAACTATGTGTTAAATAAATATGGAACTAAAAGCTCCATATCAACTAAACCATCTAAGTATATACATATAATTATACAATGTTAATGTGGCACCATTAGAAAAATTAAACTATGACATAGCATATGTGGAAGCTGGTGTGGATGAAATTGAAGTTTCAACTAGGGCTACAACTAAAACTATTATTAGAATTGGTGATGAGCCTAAAGTGGATGTTGAGAGTGGGATATATGGTGGCCTAGTTTGATTGTATACCAATGTATATTTAGGAGTTGAGTAGTATGAGGTGGGGTTGGCGTGATCCCTATTTTTGTAGTTTTTTGTTTAGATACCTCTACCTGAAGATAAAATGTGTGACTCACCTAGAAATCAATTTATATGCTTTCAAAATCAAGTAGAGCTCTTTATAAAATTGAGGAAGGTTATCCATTACTTTCCTATGTATATATAATGTATCTATGACCCTAATGTGTAGTGACTCATTCCCAATAATCTTATTTCTTGAAAAAATGACTAGATACATTAACTCATCACTAGTTTTGTACACAATACCTTCAATCTCTACCCTAAAGCTATCCAATGCTACTTGTTGATGGTTAAAAAAATGGGCCTGGGCACCAGTTACCCCTATGACATGCATACTTGAAGTATTATTAATTATGTAATGATAAAATTAACTCCCCTCTCTTGGTTGGAAAATTATTAAACCAATGCAAACATCTCTTGATGTCATTCAAGTACACTAACCATATTTGCAATAACATAATTCAATGCCCAAGAAACCTCAAATGTTTTCATCACATTAAGGTGGGAAAAAGCCTTATTTCTTATTCCTTGGATTATGAAACATAATTTTCCATTAATATATTTTATTTTCTTATAGATATAAAGAATGAATCCCCATTTTAGTTAGGAGGTGACTTTTTTCAACCTTTTTGAATTAAAGGTATCAAAATTTTCCTCAATATTCCTATTAAAATGTCTACTATCTCCTTGAGGGCTTGAATGGTACTCACCTCTACACAACATTATCAAAAATTACAAACATTTATTTTATCACCCCTCCTATTTCATCTAAAAAACTATAAGGGTCTTTCATTATCCTATGTGGGTACAAAGGATTTGCCTTCCTTTTCTTAGTCAGAGAGAAACTATCTTCTCTTTGGTCTAGATCTATTTGTTGGCCTTTAGCCATCATGGTTTTAATCTTGACTTTATTTAAAGTTCTTATATACCTATAAAAATGGAATTTAATTATAGGTTGATTAGTTATTACTAAATATCATCTCCATATTTCTTCATCTTTTTGTAATTTATTGATCCATGAAGGAGTATTCAAGGCAACTGTTTGAACAATTTATTCTATAGGTGATAATTGGTAAGTTGTATTATACCTTTTGAGTAGATGAAGAGGATGACCCTGGAGGTGACATAGGTTTTGTGTATGATTTACTTGTTATATTAAAATAAGGAATAACTTTCATTTATCCAATAACCTACTTATAGACTAGTGTGTCTATGATGTTCTTAGCCATCCCTTCTACCTTATGAACTAAAATTGTAGGTGTTTCCATCTATATAGCTCGACTAATGGGAATTTATATCTTGCAGATTACTTGGGAGGGGTGACTTATGTATTAAAAATTAATGTAGACACTAGGATTTTAAAATGTAAACCTTGGCTGGGACTACGGGTAGACACTATTTGTAATTACATAAACTAAAGAAACTATCAAAGAATGTGAATTTGGGGAACTTATGATAAAAATATGAATAGATGGAGTACTGGTTATTACAATTAAAATTATTTTTATCTAGATTTAAGAGCTTTGAGATATTTAATGATGACCCTTGTACCATTTATTATAATTAGGACCCTACCTTTCCTATTGCATCTCCTTTTCTATCTAATAATAGTTCAATAGTTACTAAGTTATTATCCTTTTGGTTGACCTCTTCAGATCCTTATATCAACTCTAAAACCCCTAAATTGGGCACTTTATTTATATATACATGCATCTTATAGGTTTTATTTTTTGGTCTCACTAATGGACCATGACTCCTTATTGTCAAGCACTAATGCCCATTCATCTTCAGTCTTCCATCTCTTATCTTCTTCCTCACTGCATAGATTATGATAGGGTCTAAAATTTGTTTTCCTCTTCTTTTATCCTCCTTCTCCTTATGTATTTTTTTAGGTTATTCCTTCACTTACACCTTACAAGGAAATATAGGTGGGGTCTTGGGATTCATTGTATATATGATTATTTTTTTGGTATGAGTAGAGGTTGGTCTAATTAAAGGTGGAATGGGATATGGAGGGAGGGTAGCGATGGAAGATGGAGGAGCGAGAGAGGTAGTCACCACTAATGGAATGATATTTGGTGATAATGATTTATCAAGAGATTATGTTATTTAAAATTATGGTGATAAAGGAAGATAATTAATATAAAAATGAGAAAATAATGCAAAGAAAATTACTTGTTTTATAGTTAGTGGAGGCAAAGGAAATATAGAAATATATTAGAAACTCCTCTTGGACTTACAAGCCTTTCTTCCTAACTCTATGTTATATGGAATAAACAACAATTATATGTATAAGATAAGTTCAAAGACTCACCTCTCTCTCCTAAGTATGATCTAACCTAGAGTGGAGAACTTCTTATGTTCCTTGTTGTACTTGAGGAGGGGGTCCATGAATGGGTTTTGAGACCTATTACTTCTTCTCAATCCTTTTAGCATATTCTTTGGTGATGTAGGATAATATTATATCCTCTAAAACACAATCATATACATATCATCTATGTGAATCCTAATTTCCACCTTAGAATCATATTCAACATTCATGAAAATGTTATCATCGTTATTAGCCGAGTGCCCATAGTTGATCATGGTTTTTGCTTATCTTTCTTGAGGTGGACCCTAACATTCCTTCTATGGTATAATTATCTATAGGGTGCCCATATGAATCCATAATGTGTCCTAATTTACCCAAATAATTTTAAGTGCTCCCACCTTATGTATTGGAATCTACCAATATTGAGAAGGGTGGGATGAATAGTTGTCTGCTTTGCTTTCCTTCGCCTAGTTTCAAAAATCTCTACTAATTGAGTAACAATTTATTACTCAACAACCTTATCTAGCATAATAATTGGTAGGTATAAGGTATGTACCATAGTACCTTTTATTATAATTATTTTACACTCTGGGTATAACCAATAATCACCCATTTTATGAATAGATTTCTTTATTTGATCAAATAATCTAGGCATATTATTTTCATAAGTATCTTGATAAATAATAGGGTAAAATGTTTTAGTTATTCTTTCATGCTTTTATTGAACCTATGGATATGAAGGATGTTGAATTCATCACATATCCTATTATGAGGATATGTTGTGAATGATAGCCAAGGTCCTGAAATGGTGATTAGACTGTTGTAGTCATAACATTCATTATGTATGACATCATGTAGAAGTTTCCATCTAACAAACTTCTAAGATTGTTGATTCTAAGAATAAAGTTAGAGTTAATGATCTCTCAAATTATTATGACCTTATATATCATGATCAAGTCCAATAGAAGGACCCATATCTCATTAACATATGCAATGGTTAAAAATCCATTTATCATATTCAAAAGGGCCATAGCAATTCTTACCCCTAGCCTAAAGTCAATGATAGGAATGGCAGAGTTAGTGCACTAAACTATGAAATTATTTGGGTTACTAGCCCATTCTTATAACTTGTTTCTAACATTATTATTGAGAAACTATGTGTTAATCATATCTTACCTATATGACATCTCATGCACCCTAAGTCTATAGTTATTTTCAAAGGCATTATCACTGATATATGTAACTAGAATTTTACTTATCCTAAAGTTTAGTATCTTTCTATAAATTTTTCCATTCATAAATAAATCAAACAAGAGATTCATGTATGGCATTACCTCGAGATTGGATGTTGCATTGTGGTGACCTATTGATTTTATGGCCAATAGATCATCTATGTATCTCTGTGTGAAGATGGATAATTGATCATCAACTTTGTAAGGATTGGCAGCCTCAATCAAGTCCTAAATGGTTGAATAATGTTTAAATTCATGGTTTAGGGATAACAAATCAAAATCTCTATCTGTAAATTTAGTCATCCCTATAATAGAGTATTTATAGGGAACTAAAATGCAATTCATGGCTACCATTTAATATTTATTTTGAAAACCCTTTGCTCTATGAAAATTCAGAAATTTCTTCATCACAAGAGAGCTCTAGATTCATAGTGTGTACTTGGATGTTTCAAATCTATGTAATTAAATAGGTTTGGAAATTCAAAATACATGGATTTAGTGGCATATAATTTGAGAATTCAATGCATCAATTCATTGCTTGGTGCAAATTAATGGTTATAATGGATTTTGTTTCTTTTCCCTACCTAGTATTCTCATTTGAAATTCATAAGAAAATGACTTTCATGGCCTTTTAAAATCCATTGGGCTTATTTTACATGTGTCCAGATGCTTAGTCATCTTATTATGACAAATGTAACTTTTTTGATCCTTTGGACTTAACTATGGTGTCTTTGATGTTTACTTACATATCTTCAAAGGACACATGTCTATGCATCACTATTCTAATGATGGTTGAGGTGTGATCTATTTTACTTTGATTTTTAGGGCTACAAATCAGTAAGATGATGACAAGAGGATAGATCTTGATGTTCTTCTTGCTTGAAATTAACTATGCAAAGGTCCATAATGGCATCACCTCTGGGTTTGTCGAATGGTGACACATGGATGGATCTCAATACTTCACTTGATCATGATATTCCATAAAAGGTTCCATAATGGCATCACCTCTGGGTTAGGAAGATGGTGACACATGAATATCTCTTATTTATCTGCTTTCATGGGGAGGATGGGCTGCCTTATGCTTTCAACTTGAAGCTCTAAATGAGGAGAAATATGTCATGAAACAAGGGTGAACTCTTGGATGATTCAATAAATTCATAAGTAAGAAATAAACTATTCAAAATGTGAAAAAGGCTAAGAACCCACTAAACAACATAACCCATCACTCCAGCTAGTCATTTAAAACCATGAATTTAACCATGTGCATAAGCATTTGAAGAAAACTAAAGTTGAATAGTAAAGAATATGGTATGGCTTAGACATATCTCTAATTCTTTTTAACTTTGAAAACACTCTAAAATCAACAACATGGAACCTTAGGATTGTGTTAAGCAAACAACTAGAAACCAAGATAATCAAGTGAATTTCTTAAGCATTAGATAAAATCCTTGAACCCATGTTTTTCAAATCTATCCATCATAAAATTATGATTTATAAAATATTAAAAGGACATTCAATTAATAATGGGACCCTATTCTAAAATTTTAAAATGAGGTGTGTGTATGTGTTAGGACACAACACCTACTAGCTACACCATATTTGTTTTACACAGATCATTAACCATTGAAATATATAACCAACAGACTAGTGATACAAAGAGGAATATGTTTCTAGTTAATGTTATTTCAATAAATCAAATTCAAAATCATAGTAATATTTAGATGAATAAAAATTGGACTAGATTATTTTTCAATAATCACTATAGGATAGGATAATAGACCAACTGATATTTAGTTTCCTAGAGCTCATTTATTCTACATTGAGCCAATTTCCAAAGATATTGTAAACATTAATAAGTTATTAACAATATGGTAATATTTTTAGGGGTATGGTAAATTTTATTAAAAGAGGATGATGATATAAGAATTAGCATTTACACATATAAAAGTAAATTTTTATAATAAAGGACAAGATGATATTCTATGAAGAGTATCATTACCACAAAGAGAGAAGATATTATGTGGGAATCACATGATGCAGTTTTAAGTTGACATAACTTGGGAGAAATCACTGCAAAGAAAATCCTTCTTGCTAGATTATAGTGGCCAACATTATTCAAATATGAACATAAGTATGAAATAAGTGGTGATTTTTTTCAAAAAATAGGAAAGACTACTTCAAATGATGAGATGCCCCTACAACCAATACTATTATTATCCCCATTTGAGAAATTGTATATTAATTTCATTGGGTAATCAACTAACAACTATAAAAATCAATGCTTGATTCATAATCACATAACTAGAGTATATAATAATATGGGTAGAATAAATACCCACTGAATATTACATATCCAAAACTATGGCTAAGTTATTATACAATAAATATTATTAATAGATTTGCAACATAGTGAATATCACAAGTGATCAAGGCAAACATTTTGTCAATAAAAAATCAAGGAGTTACTATAACATTTTATGATCTAACATAATTGAAGTAATTTATATCATCCACAACTTAATGGTTTAGTGGATTTTTTTTATAAAGTATTAAATAAAATATTCAATATAATCATAATTGACTTGGATGTTAAGGTACATGAGGTACTTTAGGCTTACTAAAAAACTTAAAAAAGGCTCACCAAGTATTTTCACTTTAAATTGATAAATGGTTTATAAGCCACATTGCCTATGGAGTTTGTTTTACCAAGCCTAATATTGGAAGTTAAATTCATACTAAATGAAAAGGACCATCTAAAATATTGATTGAATTGGAAAAATTGGCTGAAAAAATGTTTTATAGCAACATTTAATAAAATACAAGATAAGATAAGAAAAAAGCTAGTCGTTATATTAAGAGTAAGGAGTTTCAGATAAATGACAAGGTATTTATCTATGATAGAAAGTATAAAAACATGGGTAAGCTAAAGATCAGGTGGTTAGGCTTGTATATCATAAATTAAATTCTTGATTCCATAGCCATAAAATAGACATGCTATTAGGAACACTAATAAAAGGATATGTGAATGGAGTGAGGCTAAAATCCTACATCACAATGCAAAGGGATGAAATATGGTATTAATTTAAAAAATGATAAACAAAATTGTATAAAGGGTTTAAAAGATATAATTATTTTAAAAACAAATGGCAAAAAATATAATTTTGAAAAAAAAAAATTGAGTTAAAAATAATAATAAAACTATAATAAAATAATCCAAAGGAAAAGTTATACATAAAAGAAATATGAAAAAAAGGAATGATCCATTGCTACGGTTAAAAATTAGTAAACATTAGCTTCACAAAGAGGGGGAGTAAAAACCAATAAATGATGATTCCCCTAAATAAAAATGTAGAATATATTTGATCTCCACCAATCAAATCGATAGATTACTTGAAGTATCCATAAAAAAACTAAGTTATGAAAAAAATGGTGGTTGTCAAGAATTTTATTTAATAAATTAGTAGAATAAAATAGAAGGAAAAATCACATGGAAACCAAGGAGATAAAAATAAAGAGAGAACAAAAATAGAAATGAGTAGATAGTATGAACAAGTGTTAGGTGGTAAATAATGGTAAAAAATAATGAATATGTGTAAAAAGACTTATTTACCCCATATATCCTTCATAGTAAAGAAACTCTGCTAAGATTTCTTGTAATCCAAGTATCCTACAATAAAACCATACATAGAGAAAGATAATACAAATGGAGATCCCTCAAGTTGTCACTATTGTGAAGATTAAGTGACCAAAGTATAAGAAGCATTCAAAAAAGTCAAAGAATCTAGATCCTCAAGGAACCTTTTCAAGTGTTCAAGCCCTCGTATCTTACTAAGAGGACACTAAACAAAATACATTTATTAAAAGTTTGGATAAATTGATCACGCGATGATGGATCCCAAGTAAATTTTTATGATGCAACCAAAATCAAACACTATAATATAAAGATGAATATAAGGTCATTGAGTGGATAAGATAGATGTTTTGATCAAGTTCTAATTATTTAGCATCACGAGGAACACAATCAAAGTATTATTGAGCCAAGCACATGAGGATGCCCTATATTTAGATAAAACCTATGGTGTTATCCCTATGGTTACCCATATAATGATTGTGCTAATTAATCAAGGACATAGCTTTTGTAATATGATAAAAATAAGTATGTGAGTGAAAACTATTTTTTTCACTCACAATCATACACTTCAATCAACATGCTCTCTATTAAACTAATTCAAAGCCCCAAAATTTGCTACGTAACAAAGTTAATAACTTGGAAGGTGTACTATAAAAATTAAAAGGAATCCATAATGGAAAAGATCATGAAAATTACATGGGACATAATAATAAGTGGAATGGAATATGATTTTTGCACCATAATCTATGATAACTTCCTATAAAACCTCACTAAAATCAAATTAGTTACTCATGATTTATGTTATTGTTCATTTTAATGCCACTCATAATGTATTTCACCAATCCTATACCAGAAAAATAAGAGATAGTCTAGTGGGATCCCAATAAGACCATAGAAAAGTAATTTAATACCCATTTAGATACATTCCACATAGGGGAGGTGGTTGTAATAGATATATTGGCTTTGGAAAAATGAATAAGATAGATGGTTATATGGATATTTAAGATCTCAACAAGTATAATAAAAAATAATTACACTGAGGTTAGGTTTATTATCGATGACAAAAACTTATATGTAGATCCATTTGAGAAAAAAATCACACTCCTTCCTCCCATACCCTATGAATTATCTAATGATCATATTGAAATGTTAATGATAGGGGCAATGGAATTTATCATGGATTTAAGGATAACACAATTTAGGGGTATTATATAAGAGGAAGATCTTACTTCAAAAATATAACACCTATAGGAGTGGTAATCATAGAGTTACTTATCATCTTTGAACCTATTTCCATTAACACACCCCCATTTCTCTCAAAATGGAGACCTCACCCTATACCTAGACACATTCCAGTGAAGAATTGAATTACATTTGATTGGGTTTGATTTAGACATTTAGTATATATTTGACTTACAAACTAAGTTTAAAATTAAATTTATTTACATCTCTATATTTTATTGGGAATTTTAACAATATTTATAAGTGTCATATATGAATTTTATTGTGCCCTATTACAATGTTTCATGAGTAGACATATACGTAATCGACTCAAAAACATTTTAGATTATAAAATAATAAAGTTATTTGGACTTAGTCATTTATAAATTTTATTATTTAATTTAAATATATTTCGAATTTATGTCATTTAGCAAAGGGATCTATATTAGACTTATTTTTTTCCTTTATAATATTTTGTGGATCACTTTACTAGGCTAGTTTCATGAATTATTTGGATGCTAATTTAGTGCTTTATCATGCAGGCATAAGGACCTAATAATGGATTTTTGGACTTAGTCACATTGCTTCATGGCCTTCAAAATTGTGACTTAGCTCTTCAATCCATGTGGCACCCAGTCGTAAGTTTTTGTAACTCACTACATCAATTCACGACTCTTGAAGGCAATGACTTAGATAATCTAATCCATGTGTCTTCAATTCATATCTTCATGGAATTCACACTTGTTAATTATATAAAAATACTTAGTCACATTTTTGTATTCCTTTGATTTATCCTAAGCTTTCCTCTTCGTGAATTTTCCAAATCTCTTGTCCCCACATCTTCCAAGAGAAATCTGCACAAATCTTAAAGTTTTCAAGATTGTAATGTTGCAAAAGGGAACCACTTGTCATACATTCACAACTCATTGCATCCCATTTTTTTTTCAAAGGTAGTGACTAGGATTGTATGGGTCCATGTGGCATAATTTCATATCCTCATGGTGCTCACAATCAAAATTTCAAGAAAAACTAAGTCATAAAAATATCACATCTATTTCAGTGTCATGTATAAAGTTTCTATAAGATCACATCCTATTAAGTTTTTGAAGGTGGTTTATCAAATACCAAAACTTGTAGGGATTTGAATAAATAGAATCATGACAAGTGGCTGCCTCACATTCATCTACATATAAAAGGCAACCCTCAAATCTATGATGAGTCTCCACATGGCATTGAACCCAAGGAAGGATCCACATGGAATCCAACTATAAAATGAGGATCTAGTCAAATCTATGACACTATGAGGCACCATCAAAGAGCATGGAACCCAAATTAACTAGACAAAGTGGTGCACATGTGTTGAAAATGGGGTAGCCTAAGCTCATAGTGTAAATCTAACTCTGTACTTGAAATCCAAATCCAAGTTACAACTACATGAGTTAGAACTATGTGGTAAGACCTTAAGAACAAGGAAATAATGGTTCCTAGTTACCAAACAAAGTGAAGTCTCAATTTAGGGTAGAAACCTTGTCACTCTTAGTAACATGATATTAAATTTAATGACTATCATTACTCATCAAACTATGACCAATTTGTAAATATAAGAATAGTTTGTAAAATTTATCTAACATTATAAATTTAAGAAATGTGACTCTGTAAAAGGATAATTAAATAAAAAGGATGGCATAATCATTTAAAATGGTGTATTCAGAGTACATATAAAGCCAAATTAATTACTCAAGCCTTGGTTGAGTAAGAAAAAAGGTTATGATGGCCCCATAATAAGTCCTAATAGAATCATCATGTATCCATATGGATCCAGACATTAAAAATATTTGATTCTAATATTTTGTGCCCTTACTTATTTTTGTTATTTTTTAGCATGATTAAGGTTGAAATAAAAAAATTCATAATTGAAATAAGTGGGAATTCCCTCTTGATCTATACATTTATCCTTTGTAAAATTTGAAGGGGTCAAGTCTCTGGCTTTCTAACTAAAATATTTTGGTATTTGGTCTGATTCATCAATTAGTTTCCAAGAGGAAATGTTTAGCAATGGTGATGCAAGATTGATGAATTTGAGAGAGAGTCTATGAGCTACGTTTATTTATTTTATTTTCAAAAAATTATGTTGTGCATGAATAGTTTCAATTAAGCTAATCAATCTATGAATGTGTTTTATGTTTATGATTTGAAATAGTTAGATTTATCCAATGGCTATTCTAGTTGATATGTATGCAAAGATATCATTATCATTTTAATTTCTAGATGAATGTGCAACTAAGCAATTTGCTAGAAACTAACATATTTTAGGTCTATGCTATAGGATTCTTACAATGATTTTTTTCATATTCTTGACTATGTTTATTTTTATTTGAGTCATATCTAAATAATATTAGATATTGGTTTTAATAACACGATCCACTTAGCCATATTGAATTACTTACATGACTTTGTTCTTGCAGATATATAACACCCTTGTCTTCTTCCCTTCACTTTTTCTCTCTTTTTATATTTCTTTATCATATTCCTAATCTTATTATGTCCTTCATTGTGTATAATTTTTCCCTTGAATTTATATTAGTTGGTTCATCTTTAGAGTGAGGCTTTCCCATTGTAACCTTATCATAGTCTAGTACATTGCTCCAACCTCTATTTCACCAAGTTGTTATTTATAAATCTAAATACCTAAAAACATGCCATGGGACACCTTTGTGGTCATAAAATGAGGAGTTATACCCAATATGATATGGTGTTTTCAAACTACATTAACAATTAAATGACACTATAATGAGGGTAGATTTAAAAATATAGTAAATTCATTATGGTCAAGGTCAAGTAAGTCTGAAATAGTATGTGGTCTCACGGTGAATATCTTCAAAGTCATTCATCCTATTTATTTATTTTTTGGTGTGATCCCAAGTAGGCATAACAAAATTTAATTTGAGAATGAGGATAACCTTGTAAGTTAGCAACATCACTTGGAGTGTAACCATGCTAGATATACCAAAAATACTCACTAGGTCCATTTTTGATGTTGGAATATTAGTATCACCTTTGAAACTCCACCGTCAATGAAGGTCAGATAAATGAACCCCAAGAATTTAAAAACTTAGCGAAGTATAACTACCAACTTTAACTATTATCAGTATAGAGTGATGACCTAGATTATGGGTTCACCTTGAGTGTACTTAGGGATATTCATGATTTACCAATAAATCTAGAGAAGTACCTTCCCTTGTTAACTCCTTATATAGGGATAAATATTGAAGAATATATATATATATATATATATATATATATATATATATATATAAGCCTTTAAGTATTTATTAATACTCCTTAATGTTATTCATGAGGATGTTTCATGTATAATTTTCCCATTTACTCTGATAGGTGTTGATTATGATTGGTTTCTCAATCTCCTAGAAGATTTTATTGTCAACTGGGAAACATTTAATGACACATTCATTGTCAAATTTGAATGTCACTAACCCAGGTATAGTGCACCAATAATTTTCAAGTATGAAAAGGGCACCTGATGAACCCATTATATTTTTCAATACTATGTTCCAAAAAATGTATAGTCGCATAAATGTATTATATAGGCTAGGTAATGACTTTGCACTTGAAATGTATACAAATTATTTGGACCTAGTGACATCTATTTTCTTGTGTAAAAACTAGAACATCCCAAACATGACACATGCCTATGTATAAGTTATCATGATTGATATACAATTTAATCCACAAGGATATTGGGTTTTAACCATTCCAAATTTCAACCCAAATCTCCTAGCTCCAAATTTTATTCCTAATTATAATAAAAATGTCCCAATTGCATACACAAGTTTTTAAGTAATTTCCTTTGAGTCATGTAACTCAAAAATAATGAATAGGTCTACCCAAAAATTCATCCATAGGTACCAATCAACAAATTATGATTCATTCCATGATTATAATTAATAAAAATAATGTCCAAGATGTGCCCCAATATTATGCCAAGGGAGAACTTGATGCAATCTAGTGCTTGGTTTGATAACTTAGTAGTTATTATTGAATATCCAAAATCGAGTTAAAAACATTGGGGGATAAAATTCACTCATAAATTATACATATCAGAGGTATAATATACTTTTCAATAGATCAAATGCTAATCCTAAGCCTACCAAAAATAAACTTCCTAAAATTGATATCTATGAATCAACATTATGTAATTGGTGCAAGGTACATAACACTACCAAACATTGGGAATTATATTACATTTAATTTTGTAATTCCTTTAAAATAGTCTAATAGCAAATGAAATATTATAAAGTAACTCTAAATTTGTCAAATGATGTTAGTACATCTAATGCACTAAACATAACCATGATGTTTGAAACCAATGATTTACCAAGGAAGGAAGAAAACACTAATGATATCCATGCCTTGAATTATTATCAATGATATAATTATGCCTTTATAAGTAGGACACATTAACAACCTCTCACTACTTATACTCCTCCCAACAATAGTGCTACACCCCCAGATCCAAAGGCAAATAACAACCCACCCCCTCCAAAAGGGAAGGACTAATGTTATTCAGGTGAAACACTCATAGCTCCTAAAAAATATGGTTATATTATAATGTAGGACATGAAAAATTCAAAATCAAACATTAGACTACATGAAATAGTCTAAAATCAATGAATAAAGAGATTTTTTGCTAGAATCTTTGACTGGAAAACCTAGTTCAAGTAAAAATAAATCAACACATATATATGTACTGATCCATAAGAATAAAACTAAGGTTCCCCCTTTCTTTATTATTTTTAGAATATTTGGAAATAGTTTACATAATTTTCTAGTTGATTTGGGATCTTTAGATAACATCATGCTTACAAATGTATATATAAAGTTAATATTGTCACCAATCAGATATGAAAAAATTATAGTTCAATTAGACAAGTCTGAGGTTAAGGTAGTAGAATAATTATTTAATTTTCACATACAATTATCGTATGAAACTCAAATACAAAAATTCATGGACATTTAGGTAGTCAAAATCCTAGAATCATATAGTATGTTATTAAGTCATGATTGGTCTAAAATACTCAATGGGTATATAGCTACTAACTGTTCTCACACGTGTTTGCTCTAGAGAGGTATAACTAATAAAATAATAATTTAAATGGAACCTAAAATTAAATGCATGATCATATAATATACTTACAAGAATCAAAAGTTAAATTTTATCTCATCCAACATTGGTATTTACACTCTAGCCACAAAAATGCTCCCAATAAAGAGAAGCTTGCTGACTCATCAGAGATATGGACCCTATGGTTTGATGGATCATGTTCAAAACAAGTTTCAAGTGTAATAATACTAAACCCAATGTAAAATATCACTTAACATCCTATAGACTATGATTTTTTTACACAAATAACCTTTCTTAATATGAAGTTTTAGTTATAGGCTTGCAACTTACCTAGAAACATAACATTAAAGAGATATTAGTTTATGGTGATTTTGATTTGGTGGTCAATAAAGTAATGATTAAATCTAAATTAAAAATACCATGATTGAATAATTATAAACACATGCTCTAAGATTTAATTGAATCATTTGACGCCTTTAGTATCATGCATATCCCTAGGGAGTAGAACTAGACTACTAATTCTTTAGCATCTTCTGTTGCAAACTTAGATCCTCTCCAATAATTCAACATATAGAAGTTTTTAATATAATTTAATCCATGTCCTTTAGTCCTTGACAAATTTGATAATTTATATATGTTTCAATATGATCATTTGATCACCTGATTCATGAATAGTATAGGGGTTTTTTAATCCCATATCATTAATGACAAATACATAGATTTGACTAAGAAGGTAGGAACAGGAGATGATTATATTTTATAGATTAGGGAGAATAGAATCCAAAAATGGATGGTTTCCTTAGAAATAACCTTTGACCAATATGCATACATTAAAAACCAAATACAATTAAAAATTGATGGAAATGACTTTACATAAGTCAATTTAGGAATAGAAGATAACCTTCAACATGTTAATTTTGGACTTAGTTATTCTAATTATGAGAGGTGAAGTTTAAAAAAATATTTTAAAATAATACAAATATGTAATTATTTGGTCCTATGACGATTTTAAAACATTTGATCCAAGGGTCATTACACACACAATACCACATAAAGATTCCAAAAAAAACTTTAGGTAGAGACATAAACTAGTAAATCTAGTTCTAGAACCTCTTAGCCATAGAGAATTCCAAAAATTAATTACAGCCAAAATTATATTCCTAATTAGACATTCAACCTGGGTTTCAAATCATGTACTTGTGCATAAGAAAAATGGTGAAATTAGACTTTTTGTTGATTTTAGAAACCTAAACAAAGTCTTAGAAAAGGACAATTATACTTTTCCCTCACTTGATGAAGTGATTAAAATTATTATTGGGTATGAGATGATTTATTTCTTAGATGGATTTTATAGATATAAGCAAGTTTTAGTAGATAAGGAAGATAGAATAAAACTTTTACTACTAAATGGAGAAATTTTGCATATAAGAAAATGTCTTTTGGTTTGATAAATATAGGTGCAACTTTCCAGTGTGCCATGTATTTTTTATTTCATTTATTAATTTTTGAATGCATCACCATATTCATAGATGATTCCATTATTTTATCCAAAGATAGATAATAACATGTAGATCATTTGCAAATAATTTTTGATAGATGCAGAAGGCATGGAATTTACTTAAATACTAAGAAAAGTATTTTAAGTGTTACAAAAGGTAAATTATTTAGCCATGTAGTCCCTAAAAATGGATTTTATATTGATATAGATAGGGTTAATTCCATCTCTAAAGTTCCATTTCCTAATAGAAAAAAATAATTAAAATATTTCTTTGGTACGTTTAACTTTGTGTGCAAGTTTATTTTTATCTTTTTTGAAATTGTTAGACCATTGAACTCTATATTGAAGTCGGATGAAAAAATTGAATGGAAACCTAAATCTAAGAATACATTATAGGGTATAAAATATGTTATTTTTTAATCTCTAAGCCTAATCAATCTTGATTTTTAAAAATACTTCTTTATGTATTCATTCACATCTAACAATACTATTGCATTAGTCCTCACAAAGAATGTGGATGAGCAAGAGCATCATATAGCTTTCATGAGAAAAAACCTAAAATATGTAGAGATAAGATATTAAATGATAGATAAATAATCATACACTCTAGTTAAATTTATAAAAAAAAATTATACATTATATATTATATAACAGAGTTCACATAATTATTCTTAATCTAGTTATAAAGTTCATGCTTAGACATAATGAATTAGGGGAATACAAAGGTAGATGTATGAAAAATTTGTAAGAGTTTAAATTTGAAATAAAATTAGCCAAAATGGTGTGGGCTCAAGGTCTCATACCACTAATCACATATGCAGATCCCAAAATTGATATCACATAAGTCAACTAGGCCCTAATTTTAAGATATGGCTGGTATGATCATATCATACATTATTTAATGAATGTGAATTATCCCCCACAGTTAAGCAAATAATAAAGGAGAGTTATCATATTTAGATAAACCCACTACATTATAAATAAAGGAGTGTTGTATAGAAATAATTATGAAAGGTTTTTTTGTGAGATATGTGTTAAAAGAATAAGCCCAAGATATAATGAGTCATTTTCATGATAAATTGGGAAGTAGACATCCTTTAGGTAGCCCATAAACACATAAAATTCTAAGAGATATATATTATTGGCCCATAATTTTCAAATATTCTCATGACCATTTGATAACTTTCCATCAATGTCAAGTATTTTCTAAAATAGAGGTGCACCCAATTTTGCCAATGAAATTGGTAATTTAAGGTTACCCATTTTCCCAATGTGGGTTAGATTTTATTAGTGTCATAAATAATAGTTTATATTCAATAAATAAGTATGTGTTAACAATAAATGATTATTAAAAAAGATGGACTAAAGTCATTTCCACAAAGAACTTTAGAGCAAGTGATGTCATTGAGTTCTTTGATGAAAATATTGTCACTAGGTTTGGTACACTATTTTTATTAGTTTATGATAATAACCCTACCTTACAGTCTAAATAATTTAATGAATGTGTCTATGAAAATGCCATCATAGTGGAATTTTATTCAAATATTTACCCTCAAGGTGATGGTGTAGTTGAGTCAGCCAATAAAAATTTGTTTGATGCAATCAAGTTATCAGTTGACAAGGGTCTTATGGAATGGTAGAGCTTGTTAAAAAATTCATTATGGGTAGGTAGAAATTGATTCAAGTAATCCATAAATACATCTTCATTTGTGCTTGTGTGTGGTTGAGAACCATTTTACCCATCACCCTCAAGTTACATACCTAGAAACTCATGTTTAAAAAATTGAAAATGTTGATAGAATTAAATCAAGGCTATTGGACATTATCCAAATAGAGTATGCATGTGATGAATCTCATAAAAATTTTAGTAGGAATTAGTGTGTTATTAAAATATTGTTCAATCAGAGTTTCTAAGTGAAAATTTTCCTATTATGAGACAAAGCTCATGAAAAGAATGGAAAACATGACAATTTTTTGGCACTATGGATTGGGCCATATCAAAATACAAAGATATTGAGAAATAATGCTTTTAGGTTGAAATATCTCCAAGGAAAATATCTAGATTACTCTGTGAATGGCCAATATTTGAAGCATTGCTTCTTAGTTTCACCATCACAAACCATTTTTTAGTGACTATAAGTTTTAGCTTAGGTTTAGGTGTAGATAGGTTTTATTTTATTTTCCTTTGTTTTGTTGTTTACCTAATCTATTTATTTAGATTAGTTTGTCTGAATTTCATAGTTAGTTGTTATTTTATTTATATTAGTTTTATTTACTTAACCTATAGTTAAAAATAAATCTCTGGAAAAAACTCTTTGGTGGAATAATCTGAACCTTGTGCCAAAATATCCCCTATGTATGTTGTAGGCTAACAATTTTTAAGACTTGAGCCAATAATGGTATTTAATGTTTGAAATCTAGAAAAATTAGGAATGTTATGAAGTTATATCATTATGGTTCATCAAGATTTTATATTATATTATAACTAATAATTTAATTCTATTAAGTTACTTGTTAATTCAATATTATTTATGCATTGTAGAAGAGTCTTACTTACACTTCAAACATTTAAATAATGTCCTAGATAGAGGTCAATAATTAAGGAAAAATATTTTTACATAAATTTATGATAAATAATTTAACCTGGATACATTGGTTCTAAACATTCAATAGGCTTAAATATAATCAATAAAATTAAATAGGAGAAATTAAATCACTCAAATAAAATCTATAAAAGAATCTTTGCCTTTGAAGGTGATTCAGGTAACATCCATCATAGGATTTCTCACTTGGATAGAAATGGAGCAAAGCTTAGAGTGGATCCAAAGGTATTTCTATAGGGGATATACATGTTGGGCTGACAACATGATAATGCCTAAGCCATCCCCTTGTGAGATAAAAATAAAATAAAATAATACTAGCATATATATCTGAGATAAATATATGAAAACATGTCAAGAGATATCATTATCATGGTGTCTATGCCCATTATATAAAAAATAATTCATATGCACTTTTAAAATTATATCTCTTAGCATATTTTTCATATATTTATCTAAAATATGTATGCTATTTTAATAAATCTAAGATATTTACATATGTGATTTAGATATATCATATCATAATATGTTTGACATATAAGTTCTAATAATAAATAAATAAATAATGAATTGGATAATTTAATTATTTTATAAAAATGTAGGATATATGTAATGAGGGTTGACTCATGTGTTCTTTCTCTTTCCCTTTCTTTCCCTCTTCTTTTTGAAGTATCTTCTAGTTTTATGCTCAAATTTAGCTCCTTTCTTGGTCACAGATAATTTATTCTATTGATCTATGTATTTTTGGTTGACATAGTGTTTCTATATATGGGATAATGGATATTAATACTATCCTTTGAGGTCTATTAGGAGTTTTTGTAGTTGGACTCAAGATATCAAGTTGAGAGAGACCAAAGAGTCAGATACTCAACTTGGTTTTGGATCAATATTCAGGCATATTAGTAGTATGAAAACATGATACTTTGGGAAGATGATTTTATGTCAATTCATGAGATGGCCTTTAAATATAGAGGGATATACTATAAAAAAACCCTAGTGACTAGGGTAAGTTGTCACTCAGCCTATGGCAAGGTGTTGATGAAGTTTAAATCTCTTTGAATGGCTAGTTTTCCTTGGCTATATGGAATCTAGAAGGTATTTTATTATTGGTTTCATAGCTAAATATGGGTTTTTGGGACCATATTAACTCATGTCCAATGTGGATTTCATTAGTAAATATGTTTACCTTGTTTTGATCCTACATATTTTTAAAACTACATGTTAGTCATTCTATGGAGCTAGTGTTTGGAGGCTATACTAATATTGAAGCCTCAGGAACATGAATGGTGTTGAGTGGGATTTTTTATTTAAGGTTTAGATGAAGGTGTTTAGTGGAAACCTCATTAATCTTTAGATTCTCCAATGAGATGGTTTTATTTATTTTTTGAATGGAAGTCTTAGCTCTATCTGTTATAGACAAGTAGTTTTTAGTAGAATATTTTGAATGAAGGATGAGGCTAAATCTTGGTGGGATAGCTTCAAGTTTTAGTTATACATTTTATGGAGCTTTTGTATAGGTTGAAAGTGAGATTGAGATTCAATTATTTAGACCTATCTTTCTAATAAATTTTTTTTTCAATATTTGATGTTATGTCACTAGTTGGGAGACCAAATCAAGAACTAGTAAAAACCTCTAGTGCAAAAAGATTTGCCAATTTTATGTTGATGGATATTCCTCCCTTAATTAAGTCCTCAATCAAAGGACTCTGTCTCATGGATGTTTTACAAAAATTCCATTTTTGATCTTTTTATTTGAAGATTTTTTAAAGCACAATTTGGTATAGGGATCAGGTCAAAACCCTTTCATTACTAGTTTGATCTTGGTGTGTATTATTATATTCTCTACGTTAAACCATTTTTGTTATATATTTTCTAGTGTTATGTCTATAGTTGGATTTGTGTCTTTGAATGAGTGTAACTTGTAGAGGCATCTCATGTGATCTTTATTGATATATCTCTCTTATCCTCTATACAAGGTTGTGGGGTCTTTTAAAACCCTTACCTTTACCCCTACTAAATAAAAAATAATGTAATTGTTTTCAATGAACATGAGTAACATTAGGTATATAATGAGAAATATTTTATTTTATTTATAATAATATTACTCTTATATTAATTTTTTTATAGATTTAGTTATAATTTTATGTTCATAAATAAAAATATTGGCCCAAAAAAAATTAATTTGAGAAAAAATATTACAAGATCTAACATGTCAGAATTGTGATATATGTTTTTTCTTTTTTCCATCTTCTCATCCATCATTTTGACAAATCTCTCTTTTCCAAAAAATTTGATCACTTATTTGGTGAGAAGCCTTTAATTCTAATTCCACTACACTAAATTATATATATATATATATATATATATATATATATATATATATATATATATATATATATATATATATATATATATATATATATATATATATATATATATATATATATATATATATATATACACACTTTCACTTTACTATATTTATCAAATAATATTGTGCATTAACTAAAAAGTATAATTAATGTATTTTTTCATGTAGGTTTTATTTTTGTATTTTATAATTTATGAATCATGTGTTTGACCAATAAATTATGTATATTATATTTAAATAAAAAATGATTGAACATCCCAGTTAATGGGTCAATTGTAATCCTTGGGAAAAAAGTGAGAAAAGGTAAATGTGCATGGGATCCACCACCTACAGGATGGTTTAAGATAAATTTTAGTGGGGCATCCAAAGGTAATCCTGGGGCTTTGGGGGTTAGATGTATTATCTAGGATTGCAACAGATATTTAATCTAAACAATGACTAAAAAGATTTTGGATGGCACCAACAATGAAGCAAAGGCACAAGCTCTTGCCAGTGGGATAAAATTAGCATTTCAATGTGATATTGCTAAGCCAATTGCTGAAGATGATTCATAGATTATCATATCTACATTCAAAAAAAAAGGCTGCCACTTCTTATAAATTAAAAAACATTATGTCAGGCACTTAAGATAGATTGGCACTCTTTAATTTTGTTGATTCAAATCATTGTTACCACGAAGCTAATTTGGCAGCAATTTTTTTAGCAAACTATGTCATTGACCAAGTGGAATTAATCCATGTATATAATGTTTAGGAGACCTATGAGGATTTACCATCCCTTTCCATTATTGATCTAGGTTGATTTTCATTTTTCATTTCCTTTTTGTATTATTTTTATTCTAAAAACAATCTCAAAAAGTAGAGGTTTTAGTGCTTGAATTTTCAGCAGAGCTATGACAAATTTTGTAAAAAAATTTAGTGGGTGGATCAAATTCCATCATTATCCCCCTTCATAATGATCATCATAAAGTGGCTACAGTCATAAAATTAAGGGAAGCATATTTGATTGGCCTTAGTGGCAGTTTGTTCATGACATGAGGGAGTCAAGAGTTTTCCATTTTATTTCATGATCACCTTATTTATTTTTGTTCATTTTGTTGTGATATGAATGGTTAATATTGGTTCTATATTGGCATTCCACTTTGATTTTTTCTTGGTTTGTTGTGGACTATTAGTGAGAGTTATTGGTCTCAACATGGAAAGGATAACTGAAATCACTCTTTCCACCCCTATGTTTATGATGAAAATAATACACATGAAATGTATTTTGAGGGATCAATTTCATGGGGATGTTTTAAAACATATTTTTGTTACCATTAGAGGAATTTCGCAAGCTTATCTCACTTATTTTGGGGTCATAATTTCTAGAATAGGGGGTTCATTGTTAGGTGAATTTTGAGGTGGTAGTGGTGTTTGCATCAAATATCATGGCTCTATTTTTGGATTCTGAGGTGGTGGTAAATCTTGTGCCATTATGTGTGAAGATATAATATCACATTAGGCTAGTTAAAAATATTATCATGCATGGCCTAGATCCCCTCCCCAATTTACCATTCATGGGCTTAGATAGTTTAAGCCTAGTTCTAGTTTTTGCCTTTCATGCCTTGGAAATACAATTCATAATTCTTGTGGGCTTTGTGAACTTGTGGAAAAAGGTAAGATCATTTAATCCATTAGAAGGTAAATTCCTAACCTTTCCACCCATGTCAAAATTACAAAGTTGGATTCTTGAGATTTCATAGTGGCAGGATAGTCACCATAATAATGCAAGGGTAGAAATAGTCAAGAAGCTATTGAAAATGGTAGCTCGTGGTCTAGTAGCAACATCCCAATGGTTTAGTACTTTATAAAAATCAAAGGCTTCTTAGGACAAATCTATTACCCTCAACACAAATGCTCTGAAGAAGATATCAAAGGCCCATGGAAGTACCACAAATGTGAGGTTATCAGGGAAGTCAACAATAATGTTTTCAGGTGCAAGGAACTTATCTTTATTGAGGAGGTCGATGATGAGATGTAGGCCTACATTAATATCTAATGCTTTCACGTGCTTTTTGTGTCTGATTTTTTTAATTTTGTTGTATCTTATTTTTTAGTAGTTTAACAAGTGTTTTCCCCTCTGACATGGATGTTGTAACCCCTTAGTGTGTTTTGGGGTATTTCTTATTTGCTTTATTTTCACCTTGTTGCAGTTTATATTGGTAACTGGTTCATTCCTATGTTGACTATATCATGTATACTTTTTTTTTATGGGGGCCTTAAATAACCTCATATTTATCTAAAAAAATGATTGAACATGTTTTTTTATATTAAAAAAATTCAAATAAAATAGTAACTCCCTAACTAGTTTTATTTTACCAACAATTGGAGTTGGCTCTAGTTGGATCTACGTGTTGATCCAAAATCTAAAAAAATGTCTTCAAGATAGGTTGCTCTCTCTTATTGTGTATTTATTTTATTTTGGAAAAAAAAATTATCTTGATTTCCAAGAAGGTTGGAAGGATGAAAAACAATCTATTTTCTGAAATTCTTTTTGGGTGGTAAAAACATAGTAGGATTTTAGTGTACCCCAAGTGAAATATTTAAGGGTGTTTTGAAATCCATGAGAAAGTGATACATATTATGAGGGTTAAGTATTTGATTCATGTTGAACTACTCCTTTAAATAATCTTGGCTACACCTCTGGTCATTTGTTTCATCTTGAGGGGAGAACACTCCATGTGAAGGACTGGGGTTTTCCCTCTATAGTCCATTTTAATATTGATGACCTTGTTATATATTTGATTTATCTTATGGGAATATATTTAGTTTTTTTTGGATGTCATCACCTTATTCTAAGCTACTGATAAACTATTGAAGGACCGATTGTCTAATCCTAAAATTTGAATAGTTAACATTGCATGTTTGATCTACCTTTACCTCAAGTTTGTACTAAGTTTAATTCACCATGGTTTGAATATGTGTAAGCCTTCTTTATTCAACATCAATTTTTTAGGTTTCAACCTATGCCTCATCTGAAGGATCCTTAGGGATGGCCCTAGCTATACTTGGGAACTTTGTTTTAGGTCTGACACTTGAATATTAGTTGTCTTTTTATTGCACTGCTACTATTTTATTGTGGAGGTTTCTTTGAGTTGGTTCCATTGGGCATTTATTTATTGACCATTTTCAGATGCTTCAAATATGTAGCTAGAATTGGTCATTTATTGTTCTTATTTGTTGCATCTTTATGTTTTATTGTAAAGTTTGAGGGACATATTTTCAAAACCCTCATCCTTTCACTATAAATGTTGTGGGTGTTACCTTCAAAACCCTCTCTTTTTATAGTTCATAGATCTAGTTTTCCAAAAGTGATTACCCATATCTAATAAAAAAACTCCCTAACTAGTCATGAAATTTCTAATTAATCGTCCTTATGAAATCAATTTTTTTGATTATTTTTTTTGATACCTATAAAATAATTAAAATTTATTTTTTAATATAAATATAATAACTTATCAAAAAACTTACCACTCATTTATATATAAAATAGGTATTTGAAAAAAATAAGGTTTAATAAATTTTTAATATTGTGACTATTAATGTCAATGAGATGTAGAAGGGTTGGTAAATTGGGTTGGTTGTGCCCAACCCCACCCAAATTCAAATCTCACAGGGCATTTATAGGCTAGATGTGTCTTTTTTAGATGAATTAGTGTTTTTACAGGTTGGTGGTGGCCATTTGTATTTTTTTAATGGTTATCAGGGATTGGGCCCCTTGACTGTGCCCTAATCTGATTTATAGCTCTAGTCAAAAGTGAATATATATAAAAAAAATATTGTGACTATTAAAATCCTCTTGTAATTTGTTAACTAAAATATATGATTTTAAATGGAAAAGATAGTATATATCTTATCAATTTCTAGGCCTGCACCTAACATGTGATGATCAAAGATAATATAGTTAACATACAAATTGATGCCACTCAATAATTAATAAATGATGCATTATTAGTATTAGGGCAATCAATGGTATGCATAAAAACTAAAGATATTGATTATTTTATTATTTATTATACCACATTTGAAGGATTTTGAATATATAAACCTCTATAAGCAATATGGGGATAAACTATTGGCCAATACCAAATCTAAATTACTTGGTTAGACTACTCTTAAGTGACCTCTAAGTATGAGTGGTTCACAAACTATAGATTTGTCTTCAATAAAATTATTGTGATGTAAAATATTAATCAATTTGTTCTAGATGAAGACAATTATATGTATTACTCTTAATCACTTAATAAATTTAAGAATATTTATTTCATTAGCTTTATATAATACAATTTTAATAACCAAATTGAATTAGTATATTAAAATGTAAATAAATTACAGATTTATATTATCTTGAATATTCATTTTTATGTGTTAAAATAATGTTAGATAGGGTAAATCATGTGTTTATTTATTTATTTATTGTTATTTTGGTGATTAAATGTGAACACACTCATAACATTTCAACCTTCCACCACCCTTGAATGCCATTGTAGGAACACCTCTTAACATAAAGAGTAACCATCAAAAATTATAGTTTGGAGTTATTAATCCTAATGTTATTTTACCAAAACCCATTTAAAATGGAAACTAATTCATTTCACACACAAGTATCACTTCTTTTTTTTAAACTTCTTCATCATTTGGTAGCCTTTTAGTCTAGAAAATTAGGTTTTGTTAGCAGCACAACATTTTCTTGTATGATATTAGTATATTTTTAGATTTTAATTAGGAGTTATAAGTTCTAAAACTTTTCAATGTTTCCCTATATAACTCACCATTATTTTCACCAACACACCACCGTTCATCTCAAAAAGGAAACCCCCCCCTCTATCTAGACACATTCCTATGAATAAGTGAATTGCATGTTTTTTTGGGTTTGATTTAGACATTTAGTATGTATTTGGATTAAAAATTAAGTTTAAAAGTAATTTTATTTATAAGTCTATATATTTTATTGAGATTATTAATAGTATTTATAAGTGTCATATATGCCTTTTAATGTGCCCTCTAATAATATTTCCAAGTGTTTCATGAGTAGGTTTGTACACAATCGACCCCAAAGGATTCTGGCTTATAAAATAATAAAATTCTATGGACTTAGTCATTTATAACTTTTATTGTTTCATTTAAATATCTTTTGAATTGATGTCATTTAGAAAATATCTCTATATTACACTTATTTATTTCATTTGCTTTGTTTTATAAATCACTTTACTTATCTTATTTCATGAATTGTTTAGTTGTTGACTTAGTGTTTTGTCATGCAAGCCTAGGGACTTATTAATGGGTTTTTATACTTATTCACATTTATTCAAGACCTTTCAAAAGTTTTAAATGGATATTTAGTCCATGTTACACTCAGTAACATGTTGTATCAACTCACTGCATCAATTCAAAACTCTTTAAAGTAAAGACTCAGTTGACCTAATCCACATGTTTTCAATTCATGGATTTGTAGCATTCAAACATACTCAAAATTTCAAAATACTTAGTCACATTTCTACATTCTTTATAGTCATCCTAAACTTGCCACTTGGTGTATTTTCACAATCTTGCATCTCTATAACTTCTAAGATAAATACACACAATGTTTAAAGTCTACAAGCTTATGACGTTGTGAGAGGGCACCACTTGTCATCCATTAAAAACTCCTCATGTCCCTATAACTTTTTGAAGGTAGTAACTAGGATCATAGGGGTCCACATGGTATTTTTTCATAGCCTCATGGTGATTTCATAAAAAATTCAAATAAAAACTAAGTCATAAAAGGCCCACGTCTATTTTAGTGTCACATTTCAATTTTATAAAATATTACATCCATGTAGGTTTTTAAAGGTATTTTATTGGAGACCGAATCTTACAAGACTACAAAGAAATATTATCTTGGTTAGTGATCAAATTGTGTTCATCTACACCTTTAAAGTCCATCAAAATCCTCTAACAAAGGAAACCCATTATGTTTCAATGATTTTCCATGTGGCATGGACCCTAAAGAAGGAGCCACATGACATCCAACCAGAAATTGAGGTTTTATTTAAAGGCACTAATATGTAAGGTACCATTATGTAACATGAACCTTAATTTAAATGGACATGATGGATGGCATGTGTCTAAATAAAGGGTAGATTAAGCTCGTACTATAAATATAACTTTGTACTTGAAATATGAATCATACCTATGACATCATGAATTATTATGATTGACAAGGACCTTAATAATAAGGACATGGTAGTGTCTAGATGCCAAAAAAAAGTGAAGTCTAGAGCTAGTGTATCATCCATATCAGTCTTAGCAGCATGAGACAAAAACTTATGACTATCACTACACATCAAACCATCACAAATTTGTAAATATTAGAATAGTCTATACAATTCATCTAACATTAGAAATTAAATCAATGTGATCATGTAAAGGATAATTAAAGCATGAGGATGACATAATCATTGAAAATGGTGGATTTTGAGTGCATTTGGAGCAAAATTAACCATTCAATACTTGTCCAAGAAATAAATCCAAATGGTTATGATGGCCCCATAAAATTCCTAATAGAATATTCATGTATCCAAATGGCTCAATCAAGGAATACTATTTGATGATGATATTTTATGGCCACTCTTTTTTTTTTCCTTTCTTGAGCATGCTTAAGATTGTAAAAAAAAATTCCATAATGGAAATGAGTGGTAGGTCCTCACTTCTCTATAAATTGATATTTTATAAACTTTGAAGGGGTTGACTCTTTGGATTTCTAACTAAACTACATAATTAGTTGGTGTGATTTGACAATTAGCCGCCAAGAGGGAAATTTTAGCAATGGTAACACAAACTTGAGGAATTTGATAGAGAGTCTATGAGCCATGTTTATTATTCTCTTTTCCTATTTTTATGTTGTACATACATAGTTTCAATTAATCTAAATAATTTATTGATGTGTTTTTTATTTGTGATTTGTAATATTTGGATTGAGCCAATGGTTATTTTCATTTTTTTATATGCAAAGTTCTCATTATCATCTTAATTTATGACTGAATGTACAATTAAGCAATTTTGTCATATATTAGCATCTTTTCTAGGTATATGTTATAGGATTATTACAATTATTTCCCTCATATTATTGACTCTTTACATTAATTTGAGTCATTTCTAAATAGTTTGATCCACTTAACCATATTAACTTACCTAAATGAATTTGTTCTTGTAGGTATATGCCACCCTTTTTTCCACATTTCCTTTTCCATCTATTTTTATATTTCTTGATCATATTCCTCATATTAGTGTAACCTCTATTGCGTATATTTCATCCCCTACCTTTAGAGTAGTTGGTCCATCTTTAGAGTGAGGTTCTCCCAATGAAACGTTATGACATTATATTACATTTCTCTACCCACTATTTCACCAAGTGGTTATTTACAAAACAAAATAGTTAAAACTCACGCCTTGGGACACTTTTGTGGTCCTAAAATGAGAGGGAGTAAAACTATTAGCTTGTCGTGTTCTAAACCCGCATAAATATAACTTAAGGATACACTTCAAACTACAAATAAAATGCGTACATGACATATAGGAATTACATTGTGAAAAAAATCATATCTAAAAAAAATATCCCCATTATTGACTAACTTATAACCCATGATGTATAAAAAAATTGTATGTTTATGGTAAAATATTCAATAATAGGGAAGGTTTTGGGTCTAGAATAAATGAAATTAAAGGGGAATCCATCTTATTCCTTGAGTACAAGGAAGAAAAATGAGGTGTGGGAAGGCACATCAAGGGCCACAAGTATAAAGATACAAATATAGAAGAATCTATAAGCATATAGTACTTAATCTAAGTATATGTTATGGAGACTTCTTGTAAATTATTGGTGGTAAATTATAGAGAAGTGCTTCACCATAAAAATAAAAACAAGGATAGAAGAAACACTAAATGTTAAAAAAAAAATTAGAAAAGAAGGAAAATTTGGTTTCTTACCTATATTTAGAGTCCTTGGAGGAAGAAGAGCAAGGCACAAATAAGGGTAGTGAATAAGAAGATATAATAAAATAAGTCCTGGATTTAACAACATTGATGCACGAATGCACAATAAAAGGTGGAGTCAAGAGGGTAGGGAGGTTGTATAATGGAGAAAATTAAGAAGGTAAAAATAATTCAATAGGGGAATTGATGGATTAAGAGGAAATAAGTGCTTTTAGTAGATGATATAGTATAAGTACTCTAACCTACCCTTCAACAAGCAATAATTAACACCCAAGATAAAAGAAAGGAAACCAAGAAAATCACCAAGGAATATTAAGAATTTGTATTGAATAAAGTGATATGGGAGACAAAAATGTATCCAAAATATAGGGAAGAGCTCCAAAAACTTCAAAAAATTGAAATGTGGAAAAAATAACTAACTTGGTAGCACAAACTCTAGAAAAAGTAAAGTCAACTTCAAGCTTTGAAATAAATAGAAGAAGCATCTACCCAAAAAATAAAATACATTTAAAAGAGTTAGATGAATAAATAATAAAGGTATATAAAATAGTGGAGATGGTGACCAAGTAGTCTTAATAAATATTAGATAAATAAAAAATTGGAGCAAGAAAGAGTAGATAAGGAAATTCTATAAAAAAACAAAGCAAAAAAAGAGAAAGTGAAGAAGGAGCAATTGGAAAAATAAAAAGTGGAGCAAGATGAAGTGGAGAAGGAAATAATATAAATATAAAAAATGGATTAAATTAAGTTAGAATACAAGAGGAAACAAAAAGAGTACATAGAGTTATAATAATAATAAATAAAATTAAGGAATAGGAAGATAGAGAGAAAAGGAAAATGAGGGTGAAGGAACATAAAAAGAAATAAAAAGAGGAAAAACAAAATAAGGAGAAATAAGAAAAGGATAATTAGAAAAATATGGAAGGAGAAGAAAATGAGAATGAAAAATAAGCTATAAAAGAGGAATCTCTATAAAAATAATAATCTAGGATAGTTGGTAGAGTGGTAATAGAAGAAATCTCATTAGAGAGTTCTAAAAACATAAGGAAAGGATGAAAAGATAAGTACCTAGTGCATTGGGGGAGATAGGAGTCATCCCATCCTCTAAAATGAACCTTGGGGACCCTCTTATGAGGATCAATGTGAAATTAGCCAAACATAGAAAACTAACCTCCATCATAATGGTACCACCTAGCCTATTATAACCCACACCATGAGTTCAAGTTTTGATATCACCACAAACTTTGACACCAAAAGAGAAAGAGAATATTGCAGAAATTTGATTCAAAGTGTTAGGGTGGATTGTATGGATAGGTTTTTAAACATAAAAGAAGGTATAAAGTGGGCCCATAATCCCGTAACAAGTGTAAGGCCACAATATGATCTAGACACAACATTACTAGTTAAGAAATAATTGGAGGAGATAGTAAAAAAAAATTCATTAGTCATGTTGGAGATGTGCTAGATAAGGTGTATATAATATTGAAATATATTTTAAAATATGAGGAAAAGATATTATTACCACTCTTGGGAGAGAATACAATTAAAAAATGAAGAGGACAAGTGACAAATTGAAAAATTATTGAAATTTATGGGGGGTGTTGCAACATTCTTTGCATATGTCATTTGTTGGCTACTTTGGACCAAGGACAAAAAAGAATTATAGGACTTAGAAAGGTATCTCAACATAGATTATACTAGTTATGACTCTATTATAATCCATATAAAGGAAGATCAAAATAAATGGATTAGTTTGTAGGATGATTACAAGGAGAATAAAATGTAGAGGATTTTTATCTTTGAGGAGTTGAAGGACTATGAATCATTATTAGGAAATCATATGGAGAAAATGGAAATTAAAATTTTAGAAAATGAAGCATATAGGAAAACCTTGGAGTCTACATCATCTCCAAGGGATATTTAAAAGTGACCAAGGAGAATACCACACTTGAATATAGAATCTTGAAATCCAAGGCCATATTATTGAATTAGGAGACCTTCTGTAAAACCATGGTGAAAAAGTATGAGAAACATTTATTCAAGGAGGGATAAATACTACCAAGAATGTATTTTGAAGAGAATAGGTGACATTTTCCTATAAATTCATTTGTCAAGTTGAACATGGATATTGTGTTATCATGTACCAAACATCTAAGTTTTTGGTTGTTGATTGCTAACCCTTGTACCAAATTTTTATCAATTTTTTGATACTATGGTGAATAGGTTATTTTGTATTGATCCTACCAATATTTTTTGTACTTTTCTTGAAGATGATACAATTGATAAATTATAAGTAAATATTGGCATGATTTGTCTACATAAAATAAAAATACAAATGATCACTTCAAAAACTACAACCTTATGACAATAAAAAAACTCATCTCCAAGTTGATAGAACAAATGATTATACCATCTTGGGAATTTTGGTAAGGTTAGGAACTTTTTGGAAACAAAAATAAATTTGTATGAAGAATTATAATGTCTTACAAGACATGACCATTGTGTTGGTAAAGGTATTTAGTTAGTAATAATACCACATTATTGTAAAAGATAGAGATACAGAGTATAACTGATGTATTAGATATGAAGTATATGTAATCGAGGATTAAATAGTGAGTATATGAGATATAGAGTTTTGAAGAGAGAGTGAAATGGTATAGATTAAATAGATATGCATAATGTAATGGATATTTTATTGTTATATATATCAATAAAAAGAGTTAGAGTATGAAATACCTATGCATTATGTATTGTGTATGTGAATTAATACATAATAACACACAAAATTAAAAACTAAATGAATGAAAATATTAAATAGCATTCAACCCTAAATACTAACCTCTATGTAAAATTATCTCTAATTTAAGTTGCAACAAACCTAATAAACATATATATGCAAGTAATATATTTTATGTCAACAATGGTTACAAAAAAAGGGAGAATTTTTTTGATAGCATTATATATGACTATATCCTTTACCTTATAAGATGGTATTCTTACATATAAGACACATATAAAAATCATATATAAGAGTACAATTACATCTTATATAACACAAATATGGATACCAAAGATTAAATCTATCATTTAAGGATCAATGAATCAAACAAGTAAATAACATCACATAACAAGAGCATGAAAATAAACCATTCAAAATCATCAAGGGATAGATACATCATCCAATTTTAGATATTTAATTAGAATAATATAACACAATTATTATTATTGAGTGGTTTATTAGAGAGTTTTTAATTCCCCATTTAACCATTCATGGGGATTCCACAAGTTAATTATTATAAACATACACATTTTACTTAAATGAAATATCATTTTATGTATTTCCATCAAAATAATAATAATAGCAATAACAATAACAATAATAATAATAATAATAATAATAATAATTTTTAAAAAAAATACATAAATTAATTCCAAAAAAAGTGATATCATTTTAAAAATTAAATACACATTTAAAGAATATAACATCATATATATCTCAAATAATAATTTACAATAACAATAATATCAATCAATAATGGGGGCTTGTTTCCCTTATCCCTCCACATCATCCTCATCATCCTTAGACCTAGGACCTCTATAAGATGATGTACCATGATATACATGAGGTCATATGGATTTATAAATAATTCATCTCTCTCGATCCTCATTAATAGATAACCTAGCACGGATGCTACCATGATCCTCCAATAATCTATCATGTCCTATCTGAAGAAAAAAATATGTAAAAGTATTTTGGCCTAATTCACTACCACATATTATTTTTGAAGGCATTTTATGCCTCCCTATCTTGACTTTGAGATCATCTCACTCTCTAGCTCTAATAATGTAAGCTACGGTAGATATAAAAAATGTAATCAAACAAAGGTGCATGCATGCCTATAATTTCATCTAAGTGCTCAAGCAGTCCACCTCCAATGCATCATCTGAGATGTGCCTCATCAAAGTATTAATATATGCATTGATCACTACTATCTATAATTAATCTCCTATAAATACACTTGTAATTTACACAAAATATTTGAAATTAATTAAAAAAAATTGAATAAAACATATATACTAATACACATGTATACTTAAATCCATCCATAGTAGCTACATAGATATGCCCTACTATCTAACCCACTCCTCCACCATCCCCACCCTAATATTAAGGTGAAACTTCAGCTCCCTAAATAAAAATAAGAGACAACAAAGTCCATTATGTCTACATCCAACATCTAATATGCTTTTTGGTACATCTCACATCATCAAAATCAGCTATCACCATCAACGGATCTACCTCTCTTATAGAAAGTGGTGCCAAATACACATTAGTATGATAGTATCTATCACCTAGATGATATAATTATATTTATTTATCTAATTAATTATTTTAATTCATTATTATTCTTAATAAAGCACATGTAGTTAGAGTTTTGTTCAGTTGTAGTTCAATTTAAGTTAGCTATCGAAGTCTTTTAGTTGTATTAGGTAGTTAGTTATAGTTAATTCATGTCACTCTCTTTTGAATGATTTTTTCCACTCATTTTGGACATTATATAGAGTTATAACTCACTTGTAAAAAATTATTCATTGTCTATAAATATTTTAACTTGGTTTACACTAATAAAATGATCAAATTTGGTGTTTATTGCACTTTATTGATCTTGCACTTTTATCATTTGGCATTAGAACCATGGATCTATGAATCTAATTGAAGTGAGTGAGGATAAAGTAAAAAATCTCAATAACTCACACACTATTGAGAATTTTCCCAAATCCTCATATCCCTATGCATAACTAGTTGAACCCACCCACAACAATGGATGTAGGTGGAAATTTTATAGAATACACCATAAATTCCAACTTTCTTCCACTTCACTCAACTATCTCCAATAATCATGTAACATGATAAGGATTTTTTATAACCATATGTAAAATCCATTTGAATATTCTATAATTATTGGATTTTATGACCTTATGGTTTTAACCACCATAACACCCTTATTGTGTTCATCTTATTTATATATTTGTATATGATCTTTTGGTTGTAACCATTATGTATTTATTAAAATAATAATCACCTACCTTCCCTATATAATGAGAATAATTTCATGTGATTACAAGCTTAGCATGATATCATATATAATGAGTAAGAGTGATTGAGCTCTTTAAATATGATGTACCTTGTTATATAAGTCAGTATATTGATGCAAAATAGAATTAATGTAATTAAGTTGGTTTGATTTAAAGTGTTTGTAATCAAGGAACAAATCTTAAGCATAAGTCCAATGATTAATGGACCACTTGTAAAGAGTTTTTATGACAATCCCATCCATTAAGTACTTCTTTTAATTCATTTATGTGTTTACATTCTAATTGTTTGTGCATGTATTTGATTTCCATAGTTTATTTCATTACAAATAATTGTTGTTATGTGTGATTGATAAAGTGTCTTCAATTCAAAGTACAAGATGATTCCAAAATAATATTGATTTCCCTTATATACACTTTTCCCTTTATGAAATTTCCATTTCATGCAAGTGTGTTTACATTTTATCAATTATATTTATGAAAATTTATGCAACCATTAGCAACTTATGCTTCCAAAGAGTTGAGAGTGTGTGTGTGTGTGTGTGTGTGTGTATTACTAAAATATTACCAAAGTATATAAACCTCAAGTTGACAATTTAGTGAATGAACATTCTCAATAAACCAAGGGGTTGCCCCTCTAGAGCACTTATGTCTAGTTGTACATATAGTGATTAGACTATGTCAATTTAATTGGAGAGTTGATTTTGCTAGTCATTTTGACATCATTGATGAGGAAGTTGTCAAGAATTAGAATTTTCAAATGTTGAGATACATTTCTTTCTTTCATAAAAGTAAAATTTCATGTTTTCTAGAGTAAAATATCATATTTAATAACATAATATTTATTGATTTCAAGAGTGAATTTATTGATTTATAAATTTAGATTTTAAATTTCTATAAAATTATATTAGGTAAAAACAAAAAAAAAACCCTTTAAAACTAACCCTATGTAGGGCATGGTAGAAAAACATAAAAAAAGGTGGAAGTGTTTATATATAGTATGAAATAAGTTACTTGGGAATAATTTTTCCTAAAATACTAAACTTTTATACATAAGAAGATGCTAGGATTTCACCCACAACAACAAAGACATCCCCTATAACAATAGTGACATTGTCTACAACAACATATATATCACTTGTAGTAATAGATATATCATTTTAAATGACTAAAGAAATAAATATAGTTGATCCATACAAATATTTGAGGTAGTAGCAGCAGTAGCAACAGCAACAGTAGTAGTAGTAGTGGTAGTAGTAGTAGTAGTAGTAGTAGTAGTAGTAGTAGTAGTAGTAGTAGTAGTAGTAGTAGTAGTAGTAGTAGTAGTAGTAGTAGTAGTAGTAGTAGTAGTAGTAGTAGTAGTAGTAGTAGTAGTAGTAGAGTTATTAGTTGAATTGGTAAAATATTCCATGAATAAAGGAAAGGAGGATTCTCATACTCATGACAAGGATGTTTTTACACTATTACAAAGAGTGTTTAATTGGCCACCCCACACTTAGGAATCAAGTGTTCATATCCATACACCCTCACCCAAAATCCTCTCCTAAAGAGAACTCAAATTCCTTATATCTCAAAAACAACTAAAAACCCCAATAAACCCACTAACTCATCCAAAGAAGACAAATTTTTTGAACTCCCAAAAGAATTTCTATGAAGCCCCAATCCATCAACCCTACTTAGAATACTTTACCCTCATTTTAAGAATCTCACATTCATAATTCATTATGCACAATGGAAAAAATTTGATAAATCAAAAATAGGGTGGTATAAATTTATGGTTTACAAGTAGTTTGAAAAATCATGGGAGATAATCATGAAGAAAAATATGACAGCACAAACTATCAGTTTCCCATCAATACCCATATGGGTAATTCACCCATGAAAAACATTCCTCTATTTTCCTTGACCAAATTTAGAGGTATGGATATTAATGATACATTTATATTTGAGTCATATGTCCTATGTCATAGTTATAAATACAATCAGGATGCTCAAAATCTTAAAATATTTCCATCAACTCTTAAGGATGCAACCCTCAGATGGCTTATGGGGTTGAACAAAGATGAAAATATCCACTTAACAAGAGATGAAGGAAAAAATACTATCAAAGTATAAATAATACTATAAAGGAAGGTAATATAAAAGGAATGACATATTCCAGATATCACAAAATGAATATGAACCATTGGAAGATTACTTGGAGAGATTCATGTTCAGTTTATATAAATTTAAACAAACTATGTTGGATAAAGAATATATAAAATTGGTATTATTGAAAGGAATAGGTGAAGAGTGCCTATAATAATTGGATCTAATGAATATTATATATGTATAAAGGTTTTGAATTTAATATATCACTCTCTTATGTAGTAATTATTCAAAATCAATGATGAACAAAACTCATCAACGATTAAGCTTCATCACTATCATCATCCAAATCCACCAATGGAATATCAAGGATGAAAGTTAGTAACTTGATACAAGACATAAAACATGACATAATTATTCACTTGAATACACAATTGGATCCATTCCACACATAGAGGAATCAATAATAAATAGATCAAGCATTAATTGTATATTGTCCAAATTATTGTAAGAAGAAAATTTATTGTGATTGTCATGCTACCCATGTCAAAGTAGTAAATATAATGTAATATTATTATGATGAATTTGAGATTCATTCCATAGGTGTAATTGAGAGTATATATTTTATATATCCAATGGAAACCATTGGTATAAATTCCACCAAATTTAGGTATGTCATATAGTTCTCCATAGTTCAATTCATAATTTTTTGTTCCTTGTAATTGGGATGCACCTACTCCCTAGAATCAACCACCCCCAAAACCTAAAAATTATAATTTTCATTGTAAAAATCCTCAATACCAAACCAACTAGAATCAATCCCAATGCTAACCATGGCAATTAAAAAATTATACTATTAATGGAATCTACCCTCTAACCAATGGAAATAGTCATGGGGAGGGAATCAACCTCAGCTCAACCAAAATAATTCCTTTGAATTTCTTCCACAACCTCAGTTGTATTAATATCAAACATTAATTCCAAACACTCTCACTCCACATCCACCAATATCCCCATAAATGCATACCTAACATGCACTCAATCCTAAAAATAAGTTAGTTTAGTTAACATATAATAACAATGTGATAACTTAACCCACTTATTTAGTTGAAGTTGACAAAGTTAAACTTCATTCATGAAAGACTCTTCCAAATGCCACCCCACCCATAATAATGGAGCCTCTTGATAATATCCACAACACACCAAATAATCCACAGCCATACAATAACAATCATGTTCCTAAACCAAGCACATCCATCAAATAAGAAGCACTAAATAATCCTCTTTTTTTGGAGTAAATTAATCTACAAATATAAGACCCAAAATCAAAATTTGACTTTATAGGCCACTTGAATAATGTTTGTGTCAAAATATTTTTATTTTAATCAATTAAGGATGTTACCTTTTATAATAAAGTTGTGTGAGGACTCTACCTTAATAAATGTGGTAAAAAATGAAAAGACCCCAAGACTATCCATGTGGTTAGGAAACTTGTAGATATCATGTTGGGAAACATTATCCCAGCCAAATACTCTAACTTAGGCAACCCAGTTATTGATGTGTATACAAATGGAATGAAATAACCCCAAAACAAAATTAGGAATTACTTATCAGAGTGTGGAAAGAGGATGCATGTAAGGTCCATACATCAACTTAGTTTAAAATATAGTCATTCAACTCAATATTAACCTTGACACAATAAAATTTCTATGTAAATACATGAGAAGAACCTCTTATCAAAATACTACCCATTAGGTTATAAAACAACCATCGATTATAGGGCCCTCGCATTAGGTGCTTCCATCACTTCATAATATATAATTAAATAATTTAATTGATCAATTAAGAATGGTATGAGTAGAATAATGTACAATGTATTTCAACTAGATCTAATAAGTATCGCCTACTAATAATCCCTGATTAATGAAATTAGCTAAGTGATATCCAATAATTGATAACAATTAAACTTGCCATTATTATAATATTCTATGAAAATATTATCAAAACCAATGTGAGACTAAGTTTAACTTCTCCATGAATTATAGTGGCTTATAATGCAAATTTTGTCACTACGACCTTCAAGGTTTGTCTTCAAAACATGGTGAATTTCTACATCTATCATCCATGAAAAGCATGTTTATACCATATTTAAATTTCGTTTGTTATTCCATTATGAATACTACTATTGAATTACCTCTATAACATATAATCTATAATATAATTCCTTAGTAAAGATACCAACCATTATAATGAGAAAATGCATTAAAAGTTAATATGGCTTGTAGCCACTTCAATAAGGATGAAGAAAAAATTGTAATATATTTACAATCATTTAATTCAACTAATATAAGAAATTATTCATGGTTATAACCACATGTTTTACCCAAGAATTTCATGAATTTAATGAATATAAGGTATTTTTATCCACAACTTGTAATAGTATATCTAATCAAATATAGTATGAAAATTGTTATAACATTATTACCAGCTACAAGAGGAAACACATACTTCAATATGATCACTTTAGCATAGTGTTACCAATTGTCAAGAATGTAGACACAACATAATTTTAGGATAGCCACTATGTGGATGTACATGCCCATTATTATACCCATTAAAATACAATATAACGTCTAGCATGATTGTAGGTGGTGGAAAGCTAAAACTATTACATCATTTACTCAAATGAAATACATATTGGAAATAACCAACTCACAATCCATTTCACAACCTTTCCAACTAATTAATATACCCTTGGCATGCTATCAAGTGATGTACATTTTAACATATGCATATAAGATCCTATATGCATGGTTATACATGACCTTTATTTCACCATATGGAACCCTAGTAAATACATACATGGATATAGGTTTTCATTCTATTATAGTGCATCCATACCCTATATCTCAAGTTACATATTACAAGCATGGAAAATCATCAATGAAGCAATCTATGAGCCAACATGAGTATTACCAATCATTCATCATAGTGAGATAAATAATAAAAATATGAATTTAATACCAAAATACCAATGTACTAGCACCTAGTAAAGGTACAACATGTTCATAATGCAACCTAAAAGTACTTAAATAATAAGGATGAAATTTTATAATTCAAGAGCATCTAAATAAAATTATTACACTATGAATAACCATATTAACTTATTCAAGTACAATCTTAATAAGGGATGTAATTACCAAAATCATCTACAATAGTACCTCCAATACAAGCATCCAAGAGAGAGGAACACATCAATCAACAAGGGGTCAAACCCACATACAGAGTAAAATGAGCCCAACCATATGGTTGACCTAACCACCCCATCCATAAAATAGATGGTTTTTTTGGTATTAGAGTAAGTAAGGAGGTTTAGGACTCAATATGGATTATAAGCCACTAACTTGTCTCACACAACAAAAAATTGAGTAATAAGTAATCACATCGATCACAACTTAATTAACATAAAATAATATTAAGCAACTCATAGAAATCCTAAAAGCTAAAAATAGCCTTGTGGCCTTTGTATAGTCCTATATAAATAAATATAAGGCATATTTAAATATATAAGTTTTGAAGGGTCATGATTAAAACCAAGCTAGATGGCTCAACTATGTTATGGGGTTATTTTCAATAAGCCAAAATGATTCACAATGATTCCAAATCATTAATTTGATTCAATTAACATTAAAACCATTATAATATTAAAACTAAAGTTAAATGACTTCATACCACCTTCAAGGAGAGATCTAACGAACATAAACTAGACACCAAAAATAAATGACATATTTCCCATATAAAATCTAATAATTACTGATTCAATAAAAGTATGCTATTGAATCCAACACATAAAATTGGTAGCCAAAATCCAAACAATAATTGAAGCAAGACCTCAAATGTTTACAACCCAAACCATTGAAATAAATTTTTAAAAATTTGATTAAAATAAAATGCAACTCTTATCCCATCACCAGCTATACACATCCCAATATGAGCTTCAAAAAATCCCCCAAAAAATTTGTGTAATGACTTGAATAAGTTGAATTGAATATCAAACAATTTTTGAAAGGAAGGAAAAAATGATTTGAGGGTTGTGGGTTCATCATGAAGTCCCATGACTTCATCATGAACTTAAAACACCTCTCACAACAAAACAACCATTCTAAATGAAAATAATGCAACCAACATGCCTCTCAAAATCCCCATTTTCATCTTAAAAGTATTTTTAGTTGGTGATGAGAATTATCTAGGGGCCAAACCATAGTGCTAAGTTTTAAGATTACAGAGGAATTTGATAAAACATTACATATAAACATAACACATCTAATAGATTTAAAATCTACATAGATGAATATATTTTATATTTAATTATGTGGTTAAATAAAAAATTTTTTATTTAGTATATCATCCATTGCACATATAGTCTTATTCAAATTAGAATAGGTTATTCACATATACCTAACCCAACATGATTTTAATTATAATAATATTCATCCCCAAACCCTACTCACATGATTCAAATGGTTTCCATCACTATACAATGTTCAAGCAAAACCCATGAGGTAAAAATAGAACACAAGTGAATATCTAATTTTACCATCACTGATCTCAAAGCTAAGAGTAAGATAATATAATTAAAATCAATTTTATGAAAATATATGCTCATTTTGAATTCATACAACTTCATAAGGAACCTATATCATCCTATAAACTTACAATCTTTGCCTAAAACAAAATACTCAAGCTATTATGCCAGAGAATAAATGAAACCACTTACAGGTTTCTCAAACTGTTGTGAAAGTAAAAAAGGTGGATGTCTAGGCTATGTGTTCCTCCTTTTTCCTCTTATTTTAATTCTCACCCATTGAATACTCCTTCCTCTTCTATCAATATTTTAGGCAGCCAAGAAGAATGGTAGTACCCCAACTTGATAGGCCCTTATGGGCTCTACCTCTAGCACTCTTTGCCACACTTCCCAAAAGAATAATTGAGTGACTATATTTTTTATATTTTTGGGTCAATAGTTCCCAATATTATTAAAAAAATGTAAATCCTAATATCATACATTGAATCATTAAAATCCTACTGGTGGTGGACCAATCATCATCTTTTTTATCTTTGAAATTGTGTCAATTGATGGTTTGGGTTTAGCATGTGCCAAGGTAGAGTGGCATAACACATTATTAAGACCACAACCATCTAGATTCCATTGGCCATTTTACCCCTTATTACTTTCCTACATTCATCTTATTTTTTTTTTTAATTTTTTTAATATTTGAATAATACACATACAAACCACTTTAGTGTTATAACCAAACATAGACTAATCCCCACTTGAACACACACACACACACACACACACACACACACACACACACACACACACACACACACACACACACACACACACACACACACACACACACACACACACACACACACACACACACACACACACACACACACACACACACACACACACACACACACACACACACACACACACACACACACACACACACACACACACACACACACACACACACACACACACACACACACACACACACACACACACACACACACACACACACACACACACACACACACATGTGCATGCGTGCGTGTGTGTGTGTGTGTGTGTGTGTGTGTGTGTGTGTGTGTGTGTGTGTGTGTGTGTGTGTGTGTGTGTCTGTGTGTGTGTGTGTGTGTGTGTGTGTGTGTGTGTGTGTGTGTGTGTGTGTGTGTGTCCGTGTCTGTGTGTGTGTGTGTGTGTGTGTGTGTGTGTGTGTGTGTGTGTGTGTGTGTGTGTGTGTGTGTGTGTGTGTGTGTGTGTGTGTGTGTGTGTGTGTGTGTGTGTGTAAACACAATGTGGTGGATATCATCACAAATAGTGTGTTATAGTTAGTGTTATTCACCCACAACCTTAAGTTAAATTGGGATAAGTTTTAATATGAGTGTCCATGTCATCATGGAATCAAAAATTAAGACACCATAATATTATTGAAAATGATAATTAAATCAAGAACGAGATCTCACAATTCTCGTAATGACCCAAACAATTAAAATCTAGCTACTAACTCGACTGAAATAAAAATAGATAATAGGGACAATCAAATAAGACCAATAAAAAAAAAAAACTATACTAGGTTCATAAATTTACATATGAACATGATACGAAGGTAAATTGGTTGCACAAAGATAAAATAATACTACCATATCCCATATGACACTAATAATAAAGTCATAAATAATACAATGCAATCAAAGATGAAACAACACCCAAGACCAAAGAACAATAATGTAGTCAATTAAAAATAATGGTAAAAGACTCAACTGACCAGTGGCTCTAAATCCATGTTTTATCATTTTCACTTTTTAAAGTCACACTTTAATTAATATTGACCTTGTTTATACTTTACTTTTCCATCAAAACAACCATCGATCCTAGTTCATTATTTGGGTTCCTGCATTTACCAAAATAAGACATAAACATTATTTGCATGAGTCATAAGATATTAACAAAAATAAAATTATAATGTAATAAAATATTAAATACTAAAACCATAAACTAATAATAATCACAAGCTATAATAATGAACTAGTTAATCATAGTAGTAAATCAGATCCATATCTGCTAAGCATGATACATACATCCTAATTAGAATAGTGTCTGTAATAATGGTTAGAGATTTAGCAATAAAAAAAACATGCTAGAAATAATTCCCATACTAAAATTGAATTTTATAAAATAGATAAGGTCATAATCATCATAATAATTCATCCAAGTCAAACAATCACCTAGAGAAACCAAACCAAGCATATCATAATTTCACATGCAGTTCTGTAACAATATCCAAAGTAGGGTTATAACATCCTCCCCCTCTTATAAGACAACCATCCCAGTGGATAATTAATAATCAAGAATAATGATTCATCTAAAATATACTTTATCACTCTTTTCTCAAAATCTTCCATACACAAAAATATCAATGGTTAAGTTTCCAACATTGAAGCTACCACATTGGAAACTTTTATCAATTAACCACACAATAAGATCATACTTGTTGCATAATCATAGGTATCTCAAAATAAAAATCAAGTTGGGTCATATCCCACTTACCTTGCCAATTAAACATGAAGATACAACAACCCTGTAGTGTGGAAATATTCAACCTTACCTTGATGATATTATAGTTACTACCATAATGATGGTCATTTCTTTATTCCAACTAGACTAAAAGTAATGTAATTTCAACTCGAGTGCCTCTTTATAAAATTTAGATGAGTAGAATAAGTATTGTATGAACTTTTCCATTAGTAGGTTATGCATTAATATGAACTTGGGTTCATAAGTTTCCATTTGGATGGTTCACAAGGTCATTTTTTTCTTAATCAGGCAATCATCAACCATTTTTTTGTAGTAAGTTTTCCAATCCAAACCTACCCTTACTTGTGTAGATTATATCAACAGGCTATTATTTTAAATGCAATACTTTTGAAATTTACCTATTTTCTAGTAACTTATGTGTATGTAAAATTAAATAATTCTTTAAAAATCTTGCATTCTAGGATGTGGTGATCAACTTCACTTCAATAATTGCTAATAAGAGATATTTTGGTACTTTTCAAGGCATAGTTTATGGATGTTAACTTATACTAGGAAAGGGCATTTGGAAAATTTTGTCTCAAATATGAATTTAGGATCATAATTTTGATAATAAAATATTTTTTAGCTAACCCTTCCTCATATTATGAGGATATGTTATCATATAAATATTCAACTTTTCATTACAATAGTTGTAATAGTCCAATCCAACTAGATTTTCAACAAGATTTATAGATTTGAGGTGGTGTTTATTACATCATTTTTAACTATTCATTACACATAACTTTATATCATTTACTACAAAACACTAAACAATACAATAATCATAATGTTATGTGGTATTTCCACCACTTTTAGTTATGTTTCATGCATATTTTTTTGTCATTCATCTTAGAATGAAATTAACAACAATAAACCATACCGCTATGGTTTCCACAACATGCATTATTATTTCACATCATCTTGGTAATATTCATCACAGAATCTCAACAAGGATAGAGATCCATAATTCTATCATGACTTTTCTTCCAACATTTATCATTCATGGGTTAGTGAAACATCCCATAATAATCATACCAACTATCAAAGAAGCCATACTAAGAATTCACATGAAACCTCGAGGTTTTTAGCATTCTCTCGATAATTTGTGAGCTCACATGATGGTTCCAAGGATCCCAGTCCCACCATCATATACCTACCATATGAGGTATTTACCCAAATTTTTTTCTCTTTTAAAGAGTTAAGTGGGTACCTAGGATTTTCAAAAACACCTAGTCAAAGATTTATATTTCACCATTCAAGCATAGGCATACATTATATTCATGCCTAAATTATAAAAAGTTTAACTTTATTGTTTTTGCATAAAAACCCAATTTACATGTCCAATTAGGGCTTTACAAAAATACATCAAGGATATTTCATAAGGGTTATTCTTAAAACAAACTCTAAGAGGTGGGTGAGGTAAAAATTAATCCACAAGGTGAAAATTATGCATGAATATCCCACAACCAACTTGTGTCACTCATGGTACACACACTTAAATGAATTAGGCAACTACCTCATGCAATAGGGAAAAGTGGGTTTTCAACCTATGAGAGGCTTCACTTCCTATCTCGTGCCTGGTCTATATTAATGCATATATAATGCTTCTCCACCATTAACCTCACACTTGTATCAATGATTATTAATATATAAATTATGTGGGGTTACACCACTCAATACAACACTATAACCTAGTAAATTGAATAAGTAGATATTGATTTCAAGTTGGGAAAATTACATCACAAAAGTAGTTTATGATCATGTTAACATATATTAATATGTTAAAAACATAAGATACCAATTAATTCATGACATAATATGGAATATTCATATAATAATGTTGGTGGCATAGAGTAATTATAGGGTTCACATGGATAATTGCTTTCATGTATTAGGGAGGGGTTATACAACATAAAGCAATCTTCATGTAAGAAGAAACCATAAATACTATGATACATGTGTTGATTTAGATGTTTTGATAATTTATGCCAAGGTATTTTCACATCACAAAAATTAAGCACACTTATAGATGAAGCACAAGGGTCCATAATTTCCATCAATTCTATCGATGTTCATATTCCTTCCTAGATGACATCAAATATTCAATAATGTCTATTGTTAATAGAATATCAAAATTTCAGCTAGCAAAATCTTCCTGGTCTTTCCCAAATAAGTCAATCAGATTCACCCCTCTTGGCCCTCTGGGCTTGAATTACACCCTCATTCCTCCCTAGGATCTCATACTTCAAGTATAATATTAGGTATCATCTAAACAAGTCATCATTAGTTACTAGGAGTTTGCCCTTTTATTTCTAACAATAAGCTTTTATCACTATTACCCCAATTAGCCTAAACAAGCCAATAGACTTGGGAACGGTGGATGCAACTAAGGATCAACGTGAATGCCATATTATTATCATAGAAATTATAGTTTTCCGTAATCATTAATTGAACTAAAATAAATATATTTTCCATCACCTCAATATTATATAACATAGTACTTATTCACTTTTAGGTTACATAATGGTCACATTTATCCAACCATATCATCATTTTCATCCAACAAAACCTTCCTAGTATTTATTTATAAGTGCACTAGATTTGGACAAAATAGTGATTCCCAAGCACCCATTACATTACCTTTAAAACTGCATTGATGTAATTAGTCACCTATAGTGACATATAAAATCAAGCAAAGGCATACAACTTCCTACTATTGTTTCCATTAAATTCATTTAATAAGGCTTTCTTAGTAATTTATTACATTTGGCTTTAGTTACACCAAATTTTGGCCTTCCTCAAGGTGAGTTAACCTTGTTCTATAAAATACATATCATGCTTTCAACACTTCTTCATGCAACACAAGTTTATTGGTATAAAGAGTGTTATAATAGCTCAACAGTTACCCCTCTTAGTCTTTTATCCCAAGATGGTTTATAAATTAGATTTAACTACTTAGTTCACAAATTCAATATTTCCTTACACTTCAGTAAAAAAAGTAGTTATTTTATTCTTGTAAAATTACCTTAGAACACATGCCCATGTAGATTATTAATACCAATAGAATCATATGCATTTGAACATAACAAATAGGTTCTAGAATTCATTCTATCAATAAAGATGGAAACTACATCCCTAATTCATGGTATCATGAGTATGATTATTTGGAATATAGACATGTATAATATAGCCTATCATTGTATATCTAATAGATTGGAAATTGTAATCAATAACTATCTATGCCTAGCAACACAAAAATCTCAAATTAGTCCCCTACTAGTAAATATTCAAAAACTAATTAATTTACCCAAGTAAATCAATTGTTCTCTCTTCAAATAGCCTTCAAAGAATAAGTCACACCCTTAGTCCTTACAAAGACTTAATGTCATAATCATATTATGTTGACCTACTCATGAAAATCATCAACATATACTGAGTATTCATTTTAAATTCCAATAGTGAACTTTTATCACATTGACTCCTATTAACCCACCCATACAGGTTAATTGGTAGTCAAGTGAAGTTCACCTTAACACTACCTAACTTTGGGAAGAGATGACTTCAACCAAGGCCATGAATATCATCATATTATAGTCATGGAATATTTAAGAGAATAAAGGGTTCAAAAGTAAACTAGCGGCATCTGACACCTTATGATTACCTATCAGAATACTTCTCATTCCAATCACAGTTAGACAACAAGTTTTCTGTTAGTGAGACATAGTTTGTTTGAAATATGCAATGATAATTTTATAGAGAAACTTTATATCATAGTCTCTGATACCAAATGAAACAACCCTAGAAAAAATAGGGATTGATTATCAGAGTGAGGAAAGAGGATGTGTGTAGGGTCCATACATCAACTTGGTGTTGATGCCTAAATGTTTACCACAGGTGCCCAGAGTGTTTAAGAAACACTTCTCATTTTATAATTCTATGAATTCAGCACATGAGTTATGGGTTGTGATAATATTATTATCTATTTGTGGAATAGAGGTAGAACAAGTGATTGTTTCATAATATTTATATTATTTGGTGGTTGGTTGCCACCATGGCCAAATAGCATATATATGTATAATATATAGTATATTATGATAAGGATGGTGAATTATGATCAATAACTAACCCAATAACAAATCTAAGATGGATATTTACAATGAAAATTAAACTAAAGTTATCAAGTTAAAAAATAAACAAAAGGAAGGGTAGAGCAGAAAGAAAGATGTTGTTGGTCTTTGTTACAAACATTATGACAAAGTTTAAATGTCATTTGAACATGCATTTAACCAATGTATAAAGTGATATAGCTTAATCCAAAATCACAACATACATTAGGTAAGATTTATAGGAAGGTATGGAATGATGCAAATAAGAAATAAGCTTACTTTAAAGATTCAATCTTGTAAGCAAACAACATTAGCTTAAATGTTAAGTAAGTTCAACAAATCAAATAAGCCTAAAAACCTTTAACTAATCTATCATTGGCACAAATTATCAACTCTTATTTCAAGGTACACATCCAAAATATATAGGAACCATTCAAATCTGAAAGTGAAACCAGACAACTGAGAGAGAAACCATATAACACTTCATACAAGCAAATACTAGACAATCTTTACAGAACTCCTTGCTTATATTAACTACTCAAAGTTTACAAAGTAATTTGGTTCTAAGAACTCCCTAATTTTTAACAATTGAAAATGCTCCATTTATAGGATGCAAGGAAGCATGTTGATCAATCTTAATCCAATTAAATTTTTACAAATGTAAGGACAGGTGTCCTTTCTATTACACTATATAAAAAATGATCTTTTCTTTTTAATTGACTGACCTAAATACAATGTGCTCTTACAAATTGCACATGTTCATATAAAAGAATAACCTATCCCAAAATATTATTTAATGTTGTCTATAATAGAAATATTTTATTTCACCTAATTTTGGGGCCCACTGCCTACAGCAAGATCTTTTTATAGTTCCCTAATGCTCTTGGCCTAATATAGGCATGGTTCAATCTTCAAGATACTTGAGTATAAATAATGATACAATGGATTATTTATTTCAAGAATTACGATCTTAAATCCTAACCCTTTATATTAACAATTCTTCAAGGTCTTTGATTTAGACCATTATACTCATAAAGTTTTGATGTGGCATTTTCATGGTGTCTTGGGTCATTATATTCATCACTATCCAAAAAGGACCATTTCCTTTTAAAATTTAGATCCAAGTTTACTATGTTAAAATTGACACCTTCATGACCATCATTTGATGTCCATAGGAATGTTTTTGACAGTCACGTGATCATCAATTTTAAGCACATGATCCAAGCTCTTTATTGTGTTAAAATTGGCATCCTTGTGACCATCATTTGACATTTGTGGGAACATCTTTGATAGTCATGTGATCATCAATTTTAAACCCATCTTGCAACTTTTCATTCTCTAGTTCATTCTATACTATCTATGTGTTACATGTTGACTTATCAGTGCTTTTACTCTTTGTACAAGTGGTCAGAGGTTATACCACTTGGTAGTCTCATGGGAGCTCAAAACATTGTTCGAAAATTCATTATTGATTTCACTCCATAGATTAAATGTATACATTGTAACACATACTATCAATAATTTTATCCTGCTTGAGCTTTAAGCTAGGGACCACTACTTAACTTTCCAACACTGATCTCACTCCATTTGATTTATCTCATATGATCAACCATGGGTCATAGATCCTATAAAGATGTACAAAAGTTAAGATTTGATACTTAGGATAAAAGGACAAAGCTATGTCTTAAAAAAATTATACAAGACCCCATGACTTTAAAAGGGACTTAGCATAAAGACTTCAAACCATGGTTTTATTTGTATTAATAAATACAAATATTTTAGTCTAAGGTTTTTAATCTAAGTTTGCAACATATAAAAAGGACCCTGAGAATAATAAAAGGACCTAGGCAAGAAGCTTTTAAATGAAAGTGATAAACATAGAACAAAATGGACCTCTCAAAAATGACTTAACATAAGATTTTAACCTAGGGTTATATTTTATAAATAAATATGATGGAATTGGGATAAGACCTTAGGCTAAGTAATAAAATTGACCCCACATTTTTAATTGGACCATGCTAAGGTAAAAAGGACCATGGATTACGAGATATAAAAAGGGACCAAGCATGAATTTTTAGACTAAGGTTTAGTTGTATTAAAAAACATGACCAATCCTTAAGATAAAAATTAAACTAAGTCCATGGAGTTTAAATTATTCCCACTTAAAATTAAAATAAAATCTCCCGTTGATTGTAAACTTGAACTAAAAGGTCCAAGGAAAACATTAGGTTAGGGTTTCTGCATATGAGTTTAATTAATTAATTCTAAACTAATGTTAGTAAAATATAAACTTAACATTGAAGTGTAAAACCTTAAGCATGTTCATTCTTAAATGGGATCCATTAAACCTATAACCTAAAACATAAATATCTGATATTAGCACTTCAGATAAGATTAAAGAAAAACCATGAACAAATAAGTTAGTCAGACCATGGTGTGGATGATATTCAAATAAAAATAATGTGAAATCATGTTAATGATACTATGACCAAGTGGATTTTAATATTTAAGCAACAAATTTGCACAATTTAACACATGGGTCTTCATTTTTTAGAAATAGGGTATGTTGACCTCAACAAATGGTGACTTCTAGGGGAAACATAGCAATATGTTAGAATTCAGAGACTTTGGTTCAAACTAATAATTAAGTTACTTATTCCATTTGATCAAGCACCATTATTAAGATCATTTCATGGTTAGAATAAATATTGCATATGTATAATTAGGATTTAAACAACCAAACTCAGTCATGTTGTGTGTGTGCTTGGATTCCACTTATTGATTGCCAAAGGATTTAGAGAACTTCTAGGTTTATGACATTAATCATTAACACTGACTTTGAGCATGTTTGAATATTAATTAAGAACCATGTTTTAGCTTAAGTAAGGCTTGGGCATTATTCTACTACTAGCTAGACATCCATAGCCCTAATAGAGATGTCTTTGGCTCCACTCAAGGCCTTGCTCCACTGTCATCCAGGTGTCCATATCCCTAGTGGAGATTACTATAATTGCCTTTGCTTAGAAAGCTTTTGATTTTGCATTAAGTTCTTATTTTTTATTTTTTAGATCATTTTTTACTTTATTTCAAAGTTTAGGAACTAGGTTAGCTAGGTTTAGGGATTTGGTCAAGTGTTTGATTTTTAGACAATCATCCTTTGCTATAAACTTTGTCTTAAGAAATTAATGTTTTTAAAGTATGAGCATGATTGTGATTCAATGATTTAATATTTCATCCTACATGTGAAATTATTCTTAAAATCAATCTTAGATTAGAATAAGGCTTAACATCTCAAGGAATAATTAACTTATCCATTAGTCTTTGCTAGCTTCTTTAAACTATAACATCAAGTTCATATTTTAATAATCCATGATCAACCAATGTTGAGAAGTCATACCTGTATTTCTGAACTATGAAGCTCTTGAGTAGTTAGATGAAAATTGAGATGAGGGATATCTAAAAGGGATTATTTATAAGTAAATAATAAAGCAAGAAAAAACTAAACAAATATAAACATGCACTATATATAAACGAGGGATAGGAAAGAAAAAATTAAGAAACAAAGAACAAGAAATAAACTAAACTAAGCCCTACACTAACTCCATAAATTACTTACATATAAGATCAAATAGAAAGTTATTTAATCTAATATAGAACCTTGAAACATGATTACTTCCATTTAATGAACTCTTCTTGTGGATATGAGCACTTTTATGCTTGTGTCTTTTAGGTGATGTAGTTTGGCCCCCTATCAGCATTCTCAGATGTATAGGTTGAAGGTATGAATCTAGGACCCAATCATCTTCTTCCCAAATCCATTTATCTTACATTAGGAGTGATAATTATTCTTCATTCATACATAGATAATGACTTATATCATCCTCTTTCAATGATGGTAGCTCATCTAGCATTCTTATCCTAATGTCTTCATTAAATTTAGCTTGAGGTTGGGATAGACTACTCATTTTTTTACCAAAACTTTCCAAGTCATCTTGAAAGGCTACTTCAAAATGATCAGATGAAAGAACATGAAATTCATCTATAACCTTACCATTTGAATCAAGTTGATCACATTCTTCCACCCCTTTGGAGGTGTCATATGAAAATTCTTGATCTATTCTCTTGCTTCATCCTTATACTCTATGCAGAATGGCATCTTAACTACCCAATCGAGTCCCAACTCATCTGGCTTTGGGGCCTCTAGAATTATATTTTTATCTTGAAATAATTTAATTTCTTTCAAAATATCTAGGAATAAATGTTTCCATTGGTCTTCTTCTTCAAGTGTAGACTCTATTTCAGCAATGACCTCATATGAATTATCCTCACAATTATCTTCTGAAGAGAATTTAGCTTGTATCTAATCTTGTTCATGAATGTCCATTTCATCTTCTAGAGTATCTTCTAGTTCACTTTCTTTTTTGAATGGAAAATCAAAATATTGTATATATCTAAATGTCCTTGTAACAAAGTCTTGCTAAAACATAGGTTCAGATGTAGCCCTTTAACTTTGACATGCTTCTAAGATGTTATAATGATTAGCTAGACCTATATCACAAAGATTCATTTCATGTGTGTTCTATTATGACTCATTGTAGTTGTTATCATAAAACCTACTGAACCTTTGAGAAATATAGCCTCTGTTAGAACCTTCCCCAAAATTACCCACTTGATTTTACAACTGAAGAAAATTAGTGCTTAGCTTTTGAACTATCTTAAGTATGGATTCATCGTCATTCTTTAGTTCTTATGAGTTATGAACATGACTACCATTAATAATGGGCACCAAAGCTCTCTATTTTTGTGGATGAAATATATTTGTATCACTGTTGAAAAACCCCAAATTTTGGTTAGGATAGGCATGGCTTAATGGAAATTGGTTTAATGGTGGTGTTTTATTTCAACCTAGACACACTCTAATTGGCATTAAGAATGACATTAAGTGCTAGGAAATTGATGTTGACATTTGGCATAAAATATGTAAGTTGACCTTAAGGTTGAATTTGATCACTGATTATTATATCTTCAGCATAAGCCAATGTCAAGGTGTTTATGGCTCTAGCAAATATCTTAAGAAACATAGAAGTCATGGGATCCAAAGCATCCTTATAAATATCTAAGGCTAAATCCTCCTCAGGTCTATAAGGGGATATAGTTCTGTTAAACATCTTCTAGAACCTAGAATTAAAAGCTCACTTTGGTTGAATCTGAATATTGTGACTCTAAAATAATTCAAATAATTAAAATTAATAAAAATTTAAATATATTTATTATGTTTTTTTAATGTATTGCAATTACTTTTTCACTAAATAAGTAGCAATTACATGTCACAAAAATAATACATGATTACAATATCTAAATATCACCACTTATCAAGTTTATAAATAATTGACTATCCATAGTGGTGAATTATTGATATAGAATGCATAGACCAATGATTTTACCAAATTGATCAACAAATATCTTATTAAAATCATCCTAGCTAGCAATATAATCCTATGGAAGGTTAAATAACCATTCGTATGCAACATCTTTGAAAGTAAATGGGAAAAATCTACATACTACATCTTAATGGATAACATTTAAGAGTATTAAATAAAATTTGAAAGATCTAACATGTTCTTCAGTAGTGAAAACACCATTAGGATAGAATGAAGGTAAATATCTTTTTGGATTTATTGTTAAGTCATTTACTTAACTAGGCATGTTGACAGAAGATCCATCTAACCATGACATATTTTGATGAGGATCTTACTTGTGGTGGTTCCAACTCCAAATCTTGTTTGAAATATGATGTGTAAGCCTCATCTTTATGAAGAATAATGATTAGACTCACACATTAAGCTAATTTTGCATAAATGTGTATAAATAATAGCAAAGGACATCGATATTTAACTACATTAGCTCAAATATATGCCCAAATACATAAATATAAATTATCTTTACATGTTTCAATCTCAATTAAACTCAAATTTGTAAAGAATCAGTCAAATTTTAAACAAAACCACTATAACCTCAAATTCCTTGGATTTAAGTGATCTTTACCACAAATACTCATGGATCTTCAAAGAATGTCGATCTTTGGCTAAAGGGAACCCAAAGACTGGTCTAAAACCATAAAGATTGATGATATTCACATAATTAGACAAAGATTGACACAATTATGAAAATGTATCACCAATCTTTGAACACAGCACACCAAAATTAGTAAATATTCTAGAAGTTCACAAAAATCTAACTTTGACCCTCCTAGCACTAGCAAAGCTCCTCTTATTGATGCCTAAATGTGTACCATAGGTGCCTAGAGTGTTTAAGAAACACTTCTCATTTTATAATTCTAGGAAGTTAGTGCATTAGTTACAAGTTATGATAAACTTATTATATGTTGGTGGAATAGAGGTATAAAAAGTGATTATTTCATAATATTTAAATTATTTGGTGGTTGGGAGCCACTATGACCAAATAGTAGATCTATGTAAAATATGCAATATATTATGCTAAGGATGGTGAATTATGATCAAGAACTAACCTAAGAACTAATCTAAGATGGATATTTATAATGATAATTAAACTAAAGTGATCAAGTTAAAAAAGAAGCAAAAGAAAGGGTAGGGTAGAATGAAAGATGTTGTTGGTCTTTGTTACAGACATTTTGAAAAATTTCAAATGTCATTTGAACATGCATTTAACCAATGTATGAATTGAAACATCTTAAGCCAAAATCACAACATACGTCATGCAAGCTTCAAAGGAAGGTATGAAATGATTCAAATAGGAACTAGGCTTACTTTAAAGATTCATTCCTACAACCAAACAACATTATCCCAAATGCAAAAGAAGTGCAACAAATGAAATAAGCCTAAGAACCTTCAACTAATCTATCATTGGAATAAATTATCAACTCTCCATTCAAGATACACATCCAAAATCCATAGAACTATTCAACTCTAAAAATGAAACCAGACAACTAAGAGAGAAACCATATAAAACATCACACAAGTAAATACTAGACAATCTTTGTAGAATTATTTTGCTTATATTAATTGCTTAAAGTTTATAGAGTACTTTGGTTCTAAGAACTCCTTTCTTTTTTACAAATGACAAAGCTCCTTTTATAGGATGTAAGGAAACATGTCGATCAATCCTAATCTAATTAAATTTGTACAAATGTAAGCATAGGTGTCATTTCTGCTACATTATAGAACAAATGGTCTTTTCCTTTTAATTGATTGACCTAAAGACAATGTGCTCTTACAAATTGCACATGTTCATATAAAAGAATATCCTATCCCAGAATATTATTTAATGCTAGCTACAATAGGAATATTCTTATTTCACTTGATTTTTGGGCCCACTGGCTACTATAAGATCTTTTTATGGTTCTCTGATGTTCTTGGCCTAGTACAGGCATGATTCCATCTTCAAGCTACTTGAGGATAAATAGTGCTCTAATAGCATAGTTAGTTTAGGAATTATAAGCTTAGATCCTAACCCTTTATATTAATAGGTCTATAGGGCCTTTGATTTGTCCCATTACACTCATAAAGCTTTGACATGACATTTCCATGGTGTCTCGGGTCACTAATTTCATCACTATCCAAAAAGGACCGTTGCCTTTTAAAATTTGTATCCAAGTTTACTATGTTAAAATTAACATCCTCATGACCATCATTTGACATCCACAAGGACATATTTGATGATCACGTGACCATTAATTTTAAGCACATGATCCAATCTCTTTATTATGTTAAAATTGATGTCCTCATGACCATCATTTGACATCCATGGGAATGTCTTTGATAGTCATGTGATCATCAATTTTATGAACTTGATCTAGGCTCTTTGTTGTATTAAATTTGATGTTCACATGAGCATCATTTAATTTTCATGATAACATCATTGATGGGTGTGTAACCATCAATTTTAAACCCATCTTGTCACTTTTCATTCTCTAGTTTGTTCTATACTCTGCATGTGCCATGTATTGACTACTCAGTACTTCTACTCTTTGCATTGGGGATCCAAGGTTATGCCACTTGGCAATCATGTAGGAGCTGTGAACTTTGTTTAAAAATTCATTATTTATTTCACTCCATTGATCAGATATGTACATTGTAATGCATACCATCAATCAACTAATCATTCTTCGGCTTTAATCTAGGGACCACTGCTTAACTTTCCAATGTTGATCTCACTCCATTTGATTTATCTCATATGATCAATTGTGGGTCGTAGATCCTAAAAATATGCACAAAATTTAATCTTTGATACTTAGGATAAAAGGATAAAGCTAAGTCTTAAACAAATTATATGGCACCCCATGACTTTAAAAGGGACTTAGCATAAAGACTAGGGACCATGGTTTTATTTGTATTAATAAACATAAATATTTTAGTCTAAGGTTTTAAAGCTAAGTTTGAAACATATAAAAAGGACTCCAAGAATAATAAAAGGACCTCAGCACGAAGGTTTTAGACCAATGTGATAAACATATAACAAAAGGGACCTCACAAAAGTGACTTAGCATAAGGTTTTAATCTAGGGTTACATTGTATAAATAAATATGATGGAACTTTGGGATAAGGCCTTAAGTTAAGTAATAAAAGTGACCATGTATTTTTAGTTGTAACATGTTAATATAAAAGGTACCATGGATTACAAGATATAAAAAGGGACCAAGCATGAATTTTTAACCTAAGGTTTGGGTTTGTTGAAACCCTACATTTTTAGTTGGACCATGCTAAGATAAAAGGGATCATGGATTATGAGATATAAAATGGGACAAAGCATGAATTTTTAGCCTAAGTTTTGGTTGTGTTGAAAAACATGACCAAGCCTTAGGATAAAAATTAAACTAAGTCCATGGCATTTAAATTATTTCCACTTAAAATTAAAATAAAAGGTCCCACCACTTTTAATAAAAGGTCCAAGCAAAACATTAAGCTAGGGTTTCTGAATTTAAATTTAATTAATAAATTATAAACCAAGATTAGTAAAATATTAATTTAACATTGAATTTTAAAACCTTAATCATGATCATTCCTAAATGGGCTCCATTAAACATGCAACCTGAAACATAGATATATGACTTTAGTACTTTAGATAAGATTAAATCAAAACCATGAATAAATAATTTAGTCAGACCATGGTGTGGATGATCTTCAAATAAAAATAATGTGTAATCATGCTAATGATACTATGACCAAGTGGATTTTAATCTTTAAGTAACAAATTTGCATAATTTGACACATGGTCTCCATTGTTTTAGAAATGGAGGTATGTTGACCTCAACACTTGGTTTGAAAGAGAACCATTCAGATCAATATTAACCTTTCCACAATAACATTACTATGTAAATTCATGAGAATAACTTCTTATCACAATTCTAGCCATCAGGTATAAAATAACCATTGATTATAGGTCCCTTGCATTAGGCCCTTCCATTACTTCATCATATATAATTAAATAATTTAGTTGATCAATTAAGAATGGTATGAGTAGAATAGTGTACAAAGTCTCAAAGACTCTCAACTAGATCTGATAAGTATCCCCTACTAATAATCCTTGATTAAATCAATTATCGAAGTGATATCTAGGAATTGATAACAATCAAAATTTCCATTAGTTTAAGATTTTATATCAATATTTTCAAAACCAATGTGAGACTAAGTTTAACTTATCCATGAATAACATTGGTTTATAATGCAAATTTTCTAACCACAACCTTCAAGCTTTGTCTTCAAAATTTGATGAATTGTTACATCTATCATTCATGAAAATCATGCTTATACCTATATTAAATCTCCTTTATTGTTCCATGATAAATAGGTATATTGAATTACCTCTATAACATATAATCTACACTAAAATTCCTTAGAAAAGATACCAACCATTATAATGATAAAATGCATTAAGAGCTAATATGGATTTTAGTCACTTCAATCAGGATGATAGCAACAAGTGTAATATATTTGCAATCATTTAATTCAACTGATATAAGAAATGATTCATGGTTATAATTGCATGTTTTACCCAAGAATTACATGAAGTGAATGAAGTGAAGGTCTTATTATCTAAAACTTATAATAGTATATCCAACCAACTATAGTATGAAAATGGTTATAATGTAATTACCATCTACAATAGGAAACACATACTACAATATGATCACTTTCTCATAGTGTTATCAATTGTCAAGAATGAAGACACAACATAATTTTAGGATAACCATTATATGGATGTACATGCATATTTTTATACCCATTAAATTAAAATAAATCATATAACATGTTTTTAGGTTGTGGCAAGCTACAAATATTACATTATACTCAAATGAAATACATATTGGAAACAACCAACTCATAATCCATTTCACAACCTTTCAAACTACTTCATGTACCCTTGGCATGTTATCAAGTGATACACATTTTATAATACACATATAATAGCCTCTATGCATGGTTTTTCATGACCTTTATTTCACCCTATGGAACACTATTAAATACATACATATTCATAGGTGTTTGTTCTCTTGTATTGAATCCATACTCTATATCACAAGATACATATTGCAAGTAATAAAGATAATCAATTAAGGCATCTATGTGCCAACACAAGTATTACCAATCATTCATCATAATGAGAAGAATAATAACAATATGAAGATAATACTAGAATACTAATGTACTAGCACCAAGTAAGGGTACATCATGTTCATAATGCAACCCAAAAGTAATTAAATAGGAAGGACAAAATTTCATAATTCAAGATCATGTAATAAAATTATTACAATATGAAGAACCATATTAACTTATTCAATTAAAATCATAAGGGATGTAATTACTAAAATCATCTACAATATTACCTCCAACACAAGCATCCAAGAGAAAGGAACACATCAATCAATAGGAGGTTAAACCCACAAACACAGTAAAATGAGCCCAACCATATAGTGGCCCTAATCACCCCATCCATCAACTAGATGGTGGTTTTAGTAGTAGAGTAATAAATAAGGTTGAGGACTCAGCATGTATTCTAAGCCAATATTCCATCTTACACAACAAATAATTGAGATTAAGTAATCACAATAGTCACAACGTAATGAGCACAAAATAATTTTAAGAAACTCATATGAATCTTAAAAAATCAAAATAGCCTTGTGGCCTTTGCATATGCCTATATAAACTAATATAAGGCATATTCAAATCCATTAATTCTTAAGGGTCATGCTTAAAACTAAGGTAGGTGGTTCAACTACACCAAGGGGCTATTTTTAGCAAGCCAAAATGATTCATAATGAGTCCAAATCATTAATCTAAGTTGAATAACATTCAAATGGTTTTAAAATTAAACCAAACATAAATGAATCCATACCACCTTTAAAGAAAGTTCAAATGAACATAAAACAACCACCAAAAATAAATGGTAGAATTCCCATATATAATCCAATAATAATTTATTCAATGAAATCATGCTATTAAATCCAACACATATAATTGGTAGCCAAAATATATATAATAGTTGAAGCAAGCCCTCCAACATTTATATCCCAGACCATTAATTTTTTTTAACAACTTAAATTAAAATAAAATTCAACTCTTATCCCATATCCATTTGTACACATCCCAACATGAGCTCACAAAATCCCCCAAAACAAATTTGTGTAATGACTTGAATAAGTTGAATGGAATCTCAGACAATTTTTGAAAGGAAGAAAAATGATTTGAGGGTCGTGGGTTCATCATTAAGTCCCATGCCTTCATAAATAACCCCCAACACCTCTCACAACAAAAAAACCATTCCAAACAAAAATAACATAGCCAACATGCCTCTCAAAATCATCAATTCAAATTAGAATTTTTTCCAATTGGTGATGGGAATTATCTAGGGGCCAAATCAATTGTACTAAGTTTTAGTAATATAGAGGAATTTGATAAAACCTTATAAATCAACATAACATAGAAAATGAATTTAAATTCAACACATTTAAATATATTTTATATTTATTTTTATTGTTAAATAAAAATTCATTTACGTATTATATCATGCATTGCCCATGTAGGGTTATTCAAATTAAAAGAGAGAATTTGCATATACCTATCCCAATAGGGTTTCAATATAATAATATTCATTCTCAAACCCTACTCACATGATTAAAATTATTTCCAACACTATACAACATTCAACCAAAACCCACGACGTAAAAATAGAACACAACGAATATCCAATTTTTCTATCACAAATCTGAAAGCTAAGAGGAACCTAATTGTATGAAAAATCAATTTTATGACAATATATGTTTATTATTAAGTCATATAAATTTATAAGGAACTTATATCATCCTATAAAGTTCCAAGCTTGGCCCAAAACAAAATATTGAAACTTTTATGTCAGGGAATAAATGAAACCACTTATTCGTAGTTTTCTCAAACCATTATGGAAATAAAAAATGTGGATGTCCAAGCTTGACCTTCCTCCTTTTTCCTCTTATTTTCCTTCTCACATATCAACTAACCCTTCTTATATTGATATTATAGGTATCTAAGAATAATTTAATCTCCCCAACTCGATAGGCCCTTATGGGATCTACCTCTAACTCTCTTTACCACACTTCCCAAAAGAATAATTGAGTGGTTAGATTTTATTATTATTTTTTGGGTCATTATTTCCCAAGACTATTAAATAAATGTAAATCCTAATATCATACATCAAATCATTAAAATCCTATTGGTGGTGGACCAATTAACATATTTTTTGTCTTTGAACCAAGATAGAGTGGCAGAAAACATTATTAATTATATGGCCATGTGGCTTCCATCAACCACTTCACCCCATATTACTTGCCTAAATTCATCTTAGTTATTCTCTTAAAGTTTTAAGCTCTGATTAATATGCATACAAACCACTTTAGTATTCTACATCCACACACACACATGCATGCACACACGCACGCACGCACACACGCACGCGCGCGCACACGCACATGCACACGCACGCGCGCGCGCACACACACACACACACACACACACACACACACACACACACACACACACACACACACACACACACACACACACACACACACACACACACACACACACACACACACACACACACACACACACACACACACACACACACACACACACACACACACACACACACACACACACACACACACATAATGCAGTGAATATCATCAACAATATTGTGTTGTAGTTAGTGCCATTCACCCATGAGCTTATATTAAATTGGGACAAGTTTTAGTATGAGTGTCCACAACATCATTGATTCAAAAATTAAGACATCTCGATATGCTTGAAAATGATATTAATATTAATAATTATATTAATATTAATATTAGACATAAAGAATAATCATTTATCCCACTTTTTTATAAAGAGGCCACATTCACTTCATCATATCCATAAAATATATTGAGTTTAGGTCATTTAAATTAATTAAAAAATATTTTTTAGACTATATATACAAATATGTAGTGCATATACATTTTTCCAATCTTTCTAAAAATCATTATGTATTTGTTAGGATTTATTTTTTAATTTTTTTGGTCAATTAGTGAGACATAGTGTTATAATTTAACTAGATAATTAAATAAATATCAAGATCTAACAATTACTATAGTGACATAAACAATTAAAATCTAGGTACTAACTCGACCAAAACAAGAATAAACAATAGGGACAATCAAATAAGACCAATCAAGTTATAAACTATACCAGGTCCACAAATTTACATCTAGACATGAGATGAAAGTAAATTAGTCACATAATGACAAAAAAATACTACCATTTCCCATATGATACTAATAATTAAATTTGGCATATGAGTCTCTTGGTCTTTTATGACTCATCTTATCTTCTTGAAACTAGCCTCCCTTTTTAATATAGGAGTTACAAGTTAGAGTTTTCCTCTAGCTACCTTTGGGCTTCTTAACACATATTATTCACACTTAGAGAATTTTTAATCTGATGGTGTAGGTGTATGAGGTCTCTTATTGGTCCTCAAGAACATGTTTAACTTGAGACAAGCTTATAAAGGTTGCTACAAGGTCTATATGAGAAGTATTTGGTGGAAAACTAGTTCTAAGACCTCTCTAGGCTTCTTAAAGGCAAAACATAGGTTTACCAAGCCATTATTATTTATTATTACCTATAAAAACATATTATAGAGTGAAGATTCCCTAAAATAGGCTTAGAAAGCTTGATAGATGATTATGTTCCACCTTGAGATCTCTCACCACTCTGACACTAGCAAACTACCTATGTAATTGGTCTTAAAATATGTCATTAGTCACTATAATGAGATTTTTTATGACTTAAGGAGTCCTATAATAGTAACATCAGGTTCCTATATGGTATTTCAAAGGCTCTTCATGCTTTGGATGACTTTAATAGGGTTTACAACCTCACTTTTCTATGAAATTGAGAGGACATTCTCCAATGGGTTTAGTTTTAAATAATATATTATATCACCATGAATAATCCTTGAATTTATATTTTAAGGTAATTATACTTATTACCAATATTAAAAAAATTCCCCAACTAATCAAGAGATTCTCACACACTCAAACACATGCAAACCAGTCAAAAACCTTGATTTCATTCATGGTATAGACCTATTATTTGGTTTTTTATCCCTCCTCATGAACTATATTTACTTTAAAATAATTTAAAAACTTTAGGGACATAATAAAATACTTCTACATCAATTTTAATTGGGTTTAACTGAGTGAAACTTAAAATATGCACTTTTTGTGAAAACTAGGTTTGTAGGGTAATAAGTAGGCTAGTGTTATATATATATATATATATATATATATATATATATATATATATATATATATATATATATATATATATATATATATATATATATATATATATATATATATATATGTATGTATGTATGTATGTAACTAGCCTACTTACTACCCTACAAGCCTATTTTTCACACAAACACACACATAACTAGGCTAGTTATATATATATATATATATATATATATATATATATATATATATATATATATATATATATATATACATAACTAGCCTAGTTATGTGTGTGTTTGTGTGAAAAATAGGCTTGTAGGGTAGTAAGTAGGCTAGTTACATACATACATATATATATATATATATATAACACTAGCCTACTTATTACCCTACAAACCTAGTTTTCACAAAAAGTGCATATTTTAAGTTTCACTCAGTTAAACCCAATTAAAATTGATGTAGAAGTATTTTATTATGTCCCTAAAGTTTTTAAATTATTTTAAAGTAAATATTATATATATATATATATATATATATATATATATATAACTTGCCTACTTACTACCCTACAAGCCTAGTTTATAGAGAGAGAGAGAGAGGGTATCAATAGATAAATAATTTTTTATTTGAACCTATATTAACCCTTGTAACCATTAAAATCACTATTTGGTCATGATCGATCACAAAAAATATCAAAAACACTCCTTTTCTAGTTTGTAAAAATTCAAAAATTAGGAATAATGGACCTAGAGAGAGAAATGGGCATATCTTGAGTTTTATGGGCTCTAAATACTTCAGTATTTTTTAACACATAAAAAGACCCATATATATCCTAAAAATATTGTATTCATTAAAATATTTAATAAAATCTCCTAAAAACACCCTTTATAAGCCTGCTACAACCCAAAAATCAAGAACAATGGAGAAATTCTCTTGAACGGATTAATGACTTATTGGTTTGAGTTTTTTGGGTGATTATGTTATGTAATAAGGATTTTATAATATTATTTTTTATGTGTATATACCATTATCATATATATTTAATCCACATCTCCTCTAAAAACACTTCACGACCTCCAAACCTACCTATCTAACAAGAAACAACAAAACAATGAGATTTTCTTGCCAATGGACGTATAATCAGGGTTGTTCCTTTTGGATTTGGTGTTTTAAGGAATTTTATAAACATTGAGAGTGATATAAAACTACCCTCATGTATCCATTTAACTCAAAACTACTATCAAATGGAGAAAACCATGCTTATAGGGTTTGTTAGGGTTTTAGAGGCACTTATTTTCTTAGTGATGGTTCATAAAGAACATGCCTCTAAACCCTAAAATTATACCACAAAATTTTAGGTAATAGGGGTACCACTCAACCCTTAAAATAAATATTAGTCACATTATCTCTCTCATCTTGACCCTTTAACTTTCTGAACAATACTAAACCTACTGACCTTCTTTGCTTGTAAGTGACCCGATAGAGCTTTTAAGCAATCTTTTGCATTTTTGGGACCTGCACCTTATTTTTTAGTATGATTTTGGGCCTAAAAATGATATAGGAGGTTTTTATAGGTATTTATAGCATAGTACCATGAATCACTTAGCTGGATTCATGTCTAATCTAACATAGAACCTGTAATCTTCCTCAAAATATGTTTAGAATGTTTAATGTTGCAACATTATGAGTCCTTCTACGTCTGAGACCAAATGTATAGGGATTTTTAAACTTCATTATTTATTAAATATCATTGTAAAACCTCTCCTAAAAGTAAAACAACCTATAATTTAATGTTCATTTACTTTGGCATCTCAAAGAAGATGTTTGATATTTGGACTAAATTTACTAAGTTTTAAGCATGTTGTTAAGACACTAGAATTATTTAGACAAGCACAAACATTAAACTTTAACTTTTTCAAATACCTCAAAATATCCAAAAATACCTTAAAATTTGTTAAAACCTTCATAGATGATCATTTTCAAGATTACATCATCTAAACATATCATGACCAAGGATGGCTAAATTATCCAACATTTTTAACAACTATGGGGATAATTTGCCTTCTAAACATCTAGACTAGTAGCCTTATAATTCCTTTAGGATATGAAATCACCTATCACTTAGCAATAAACATGATGTAGACCTTGAAAACTGAATACAAGCCCTTAGGATAAGTTGAGATAGATGATATCACCTTTAAGAGACACACAACAAAGCAAGACACACATAACAAATCAAAATACCACACTATTCCAAGAGGTATGTAGGTAAAATAAAGTAGAAAACAACTAGGCAAACATTATTCTAGAAGCACTCAAAGAAATTTAAAAACTATTGTACTATGTATAAAACCTTAAAGGCCTTCTCTACTTGGATCAAAAGGACAACTATCAAAACCTTCTTGACTCCATATGAGCAAATTGGGACTTGATGTATGGAGTCTATTAGAAGCTTACTTGTGAGGTGAGAGGTATGCCTTATCTCTTGATATTTTTTCATGCTTGCTATGCCTTATCTTGTGAGGCCCAAAACGCCCATTTATTCATATGTTAGATGATCATATAAATCAATAAAAATATTTAAACCTTTCCCAAGATTGATTTTCTACCATCAACAGTTCAAATTCTACCTCACCCAAAGGTTATTCTTGACTATCCATGGACACTTAAAGAGGATCCTTATTCAAAATGACCTCTACATATTTATTAGTATATTCAATGTATCTTCTAAGATAAGTAGGTCTACTAAGGGCCTCTAATTTTTCAATGAAATCATAACATGGTTGTCTTAACTTGTTAAGATAATCCTCTTATCCATTTATAATGGAAACAAACTCTATGACACCCTCATTTTTCTCCTCATGAGATATAGGCCTATCAAGATCCTCAAATTCTTTGAAAATGTCCAAGTATGACTACCACATATAATTAGGTTATCTTCCATGTTTTTTTTCAACTTGATGAACTATCATGTCTTCTTGAACTTCATGTAGATGTTCCTTCTCTTTTTGGCCACTTGATACATCTTAAGGAATATTCAATTGAACTTATATTATATTCACCACTTTAACATCCTCATCATATTCTTATTTAGGCTTATTTATTATATATATGTTCACTTGAAGATTTAGTCTCTTCACTTGGATGCTCCTTGATGTAGGAGCATCAAACGTACAAACATCACTTTTGAGTTGTTATAAATTCATGTGTTAGTTAGAGTCAATTTTGGGATGAAAATGTGTGTTAAGAATACTTTAAGGTTAATTTGAGTCTTTATAATTCATTTTGAGTTATTAAAGGTGTGTTTGTGAGTATGTGGAGTTTTCCCTCCAAAAGTGACCATTTGAGTATTTGAAATATTAAAGGACCTAGTGAGGATTATGAGTGGTGTTTCAAGTAATGCCAAGGGTGTATAATGCATGGGTAAGGTCCTATGGATCATAAGATTCTAATGAATTATGAAATAGGTATTTAATATGATAAATGGTCTTAATAAAGTCTTATGTGGGTAACTAGGTAAAAATACAAGTCATGAGAAAAGGTGGTGAAGGGTCTTATGTGGTAACCACCCAAACCAACATAGAAGTTGGTTTTGAAGGAATTTTTAATTTAGTTTTAGTGTGGGAGAGATTAGGAGGAGAGAGATATATCAAATAAGGTGGAGATAAAATAGAGATAGAAAGAATGATAAACTCTCAAAGGTTGACAGAGTCCATTCATGGACTACAAATATAATAGAAGATGGTTCATAATGAATAAAGAAAATTTGTTTGTATTGTGTTTCATTCTATCTTGAAAATAATATGGATTGTTATAGATTATATATTTTCTTTGAAATTCCTCAAGGTCCATGATCATGTCAAAGTTTGTGTAGTTGTCGGATAGAGCAATGGACTGTAGGTGACAGTCAAGAAAGTACAAGGTTTTAGTCAAAGAGAAGATGATTTGGTGAGTTTATTAGGATTAAAAAGGAAATAAATCCATGGTAAATTATCCCTTAAAGGTATTTTAATCATTCACACCTCATAGTGATGGTATATAGTTATTTGTAGTTATTAGATTCATAAAAAGATTGATCTCTACCCTAAGATCTCATTACATGTCAGCAATAATCTAAAATGTGGTGAGTTGACATTTCTTATAGTAGTTCTTATGAAAATATTATGGTTTATATTTTTTATAGTGATATAAATATAAACCATGTTATGGTAGAAGCTAAGAGTTAGTTAGAAGGTCAAACAATTGACAAAATTACAATCTACAGTCAATTGAAGGGGAACCCTGTGCACATAGACAAAAACCCTATTTTAGGATGCTATAGAATGAATGTAAGTTGTGATAAAGTAAATGGAAATCATGATGATTGAGTATTGATTTAGGGGTAAATAAAATTAGTCTAGATAATAGTCCTAGTGAATTTTTAGAACCTCTTGGAATGTAAATAAACCACTGAGTGGTTACACAGTCCCCTACAAAACACATAGTTTTATATTTTGCATAGTTAAGAGATTAAAAGATTTAGTCATGAAAATTTATCTATTTCTAAAGTTTTTATGTGTCTATACAAACTTTGGAAATGTCTTGGTTTATTTTTAAATTCTTTCAATCTAAAGATATGCAATTTTCTCCCTTCTTGGCCTACACAATCAAGGTCATATGTCTAGCTAGGGTTTTGTACTTAAAAAACCCATAACTTTTGAATGAACTATTAGAATTTCCTAAAATTTCATAATATAACATTATTAAATGTCCTCTACATTATTTTTAAGTTTTGGATTTGGCAACATGTCTGTACAATACAAAACTAGTACTGTGGGTAAGTTGTAGGGCTAGAAAGGCCTAATTAGATAGTTGATTATGAAGAAAACGGTATCAAAAGAGAGTGAAGTTTTGAAACATAAGGGGAGGTTTTAAAAAGATATAGGGTATCTAAATATGTATTTATATCTTCAATAATCCTGATAGATTCTTCAAACCAAGAGAAATTATGGAAAAAAGGTTGCAATCCAAGTAGGGACACTATGAATTTGAGGTGTGAAAGTGAGTGTTGGAGTGTGAGTAAGGGATTGAAAGAGGTTAAGGAAAGTATAATATTATCATCAAATATAATACATAATAATAGATTGTATTCATGAGATCTAAGTCAAGGTATAGTGTTTTGAACCTTAAGGAATGAACTAATGAGAAGATAATGAGTGAGTGAGTGAAGATAAAGGAATCAATGAAGTGAATGAGTACCTGGGGTCGTATGAGAGAATTATGTAGGCTATAATAACATTTATAAATTTTTCCATAAGGTTTCTAGTTGTAGGTTCAATAAAAGGAGGAAAATAATCTTAATGAGCAATTTAAAGACTATTGGAGAAGCTTGGAGTTTGTGAACAAAGCAAGCATCCTAAGTTGATCAAATAAGTTTAGAGATACGAATTATTAATTATGAGGATTTTCACATATAACTCTATATAATTTGGTATTAGATTAAGGTAATCTCTTGGTTTGAATTTGTATTGAGTTCCTAAAGACTGTGATTTGAGATAATCAAAAGCATGTTATGAGGATTACATGAGATAATATTGCAGGGTATTATGGGATAAGAGTATGGTGTAGGTATGATCTATTAAGATCAATGTAGGTAAATTTTAGATTGGTGAAGAGAAGATTAATACCCTAAGTCCAGTGGAAGGACTTGAACTAGTTAAGAGAGGTATAAAAGCGAAAGAGTGAAGAGAGCATTGAAGATTAAGAGAAAGAAGGGAAAGACTCCAAGAGAGAGTTAATGAAGATAAGAAAGTCCTAGATAGAGGACTGGAGAAAGAGAAAAGATCCAAGACAGATTTAAGAGGTAAGTAGGTAGTTTTCTAAGAGAATGGTCTAAATAAGGCCTAGAAAGTGAAAGAAAAGATAGGATGGATGTAATGGAAGAATTAAAAGATATGAGAAGAGAATTGGGGTAAATTTTAGAGAAGATAGAGATCGTGGTGAATCTCATGAAAGGTCAAGGAAGCCAATGGCTTGGATGTAGTGTGAATAAGAGGGTGAAGTGTCCACTAGAGCTACTTAAGAGAGAGTCCACTAGAGCTACTTAAGAGAGAGAAAAGGCACAAGATGAGTGTCTTAAGAAAAGAGAATAAAAGAAAGCGTATATCCCATACATGCATAAAGGTTGAGGATTTTCCAAGAGATAAAAAAGATAGAAAGGTTGAGAAAAGAGTTCACATTAAGGAGAACAAGGAGAGAGAAGTGCCAAGAGAAGCACTTAAGAGAGAAGACAAGAAGAGGAGGAGAATGTTTATATAAGAGGCATTCATGGAGACTATGTTGTCTCTTTTTTATATTTTAATGTTGATTTTAAGTGTGTGTATGTAGGTATAGAGAAAATTTGGATGAAGGATAAGCATAAGGCCTTAAGACCCTTGAGAAATGGGTTAATTACATCACCCATAAAGTAGAAAGAAGAACATAAGGAAAGAGAACCATTTCTATAAGTCAAGATGATGAACAATGAAGGCACTTAGCATGCTAAATATGAAGTGGAAGAAGAATTTCATGATGATTTGACAAGCATTATAGCTGAAGCAATAGAAGAAGCACACAAGGAAGACAAGATAGCTAACCATGAAGACAAGAAGCCAAAACATGAAGACGTGAGAGAGAAGATGAGTTTTTAGTAGTCCTATATGGAGTTAAATGATTGTTTGAGAATTGATTATGGTTATACATTTGAAAGTAAAGAATATAATATGCAGATTGACTAAGTAAAGAACAAGGTACAACCCTCAAATATGGTACAAGGGCATGGTTATGTTTGGCCTAAGTGTGTAAAGCAAATAGGTGGTGAGAAGGAAAAGATAAACCTAAAGAAAGAGGTCATGTAGCCAAAAAAATAGGTGAAAGACAAGAGAAAACAAGGAGGGAAAGAATAAAGGGTAGAATGCATCAAGATGACATGATAAGATATCAAGAAAATAAGAAAGAAGAATATGAAACAAGAAACAAACTTCAGTCTAAGCAAGTACAAGGTAGAAATTGGTTGCATAGAACATAAAAAAGTTACAAATAGGTAGTGTTGTAAGTAAACTTCAATAGGGCATAAAGGAAGGGTAAAAATTCAAACCCAAGAAGCAAGAAGACATGGTAGAGGTAATCAAAGACCAAGAGATGAAAGTGTAACTGTGTAAGCAAGATGATGAATGTGAACAAGATAAGTGGACTCAAGGTTTGATTTATAATATTATTTATAATGATACATATGAAACTGATTCAAATAATGAAGATATTTTGTATATAGAATCAATATCATTGAGGGATGGGCTTGTGAAAAGTCAAGGTGAAGAACAAGCACCTCATATAGTTCTTAACAAAATTGATATGAAGCAAAATAAAATTGATTTGACTCTCATGAATGAGGGAGTCCAAGGACAAGTTATGAATCAAGGTCCTCAAGAAGATGAAATGATCCAAAATTTGATGAAGATTGTGAAAATATGGATGCTCTTATGTTGAAAGAGTAAATGGAGATGATAGAGAATATTTTCATTCCATTAAAAGGGCTGCATATATGTGAAGATCAATATGAGAAGCTCATGAGTGATCTCAAATAAGAGTCAAGTGAGATCAAAGAAGTGTTGAATGGCATATATGATTGCAGCCATGAAGAGGTAATTAAATATCATAAACAAATAATAACATGCATGGATGATAGAAATAGTACAAGTATGGAGAAGCAAGAAGAAGTTACACCTCATAGGAAAATGAGGAAGAGAAGTGATGAGTCACAAGAACTCAAGAACAAGCATGGAAAATACAAGCAAGTTAATTCAAGATAAGATGATCAAATGACATGTTTATATGATCTTGCAGCTAAGTTGGATGATCAAAAGTATGATAAAGATGATATAACAACTTTCCAAGAAGTGATATAGTTGAATATGATAAACAAGATAATAAGAGACAAGGTACATGTGAGAATAAGTTTAAACCAAGTATACAATCTCAAGGAGCTAATGGAGAGGTAATCTAGCCTCATGACACTCATAAGATGCAGATGAATGATGTTGTTTATGTAAGTGTAGTTGAAGAAAAGTATAAAGATGTGTATGAACACCATGAATTTATTGAGAATTATGTGGAGGCATGGACACTTGCAGCAAAGGTAGAGATTAGGAGAATAATATGGAAGAATAAAGCAAGGAATATAACATTAAAGACTAAGAAAGATATAATGGAGAAAGAAGAACATGAGAAAAGTCAAGAGGAAGGTAGAAAATAAAGGAAAGAAACGATCAATTAGAATAAGAGAAGGAAATATTTTATATTGGCATTCAAATTTTCTCCCTCTTGGGGAGTATGATGCAGGAGCATCAATCATATAAACATTAATTTTGAGTTGTTGTAAAGTCATGTGTTAATTAGAGTCCATTTTGGGATGAAAATGTGTGTGAAGAATCTTATAGGGTTCATTTGTGTCTTTATAAGTCATTTTGAATAATTAAAGGTGTGTTTGTGAGTATGTGGAGTTTTCCCTCAAAAAGTGACCATTTGAATATTTGAAATATTAAAAGACCTGGTGAGGACTACATGAAAATACAAATCATGAGAAAAAGTGGTGAAGGGTCTCATGTAGTAACCACCCAAACCAACATAGAAGTTGGTTTTTAAAGGAAGTTGTAAGTCATTTGTATCATGGGAGAGAGGAGGATGAGAGAGATAGAGATTCAATAAAGTGGAGAGAAAATAGAGATAGAAAGAATGAAAAACTCTCATAGGTTGATAGAGTCCATTCCTGGACTACAAATGTAATAGAATATGGTTCATAATGAATAAAGAAAAGTTGTTTTTATTGTGTTTAATTATCCCTTGATAATCATATGAATTTCCATATATTATAGATTATCTTTGAAAGGACATTTATTCCATGATCATGAAATTTTTTATGTGGTTTTAGGATGGAGAAATGGACTGTAGGTGACAGTCAAGAAAGTACAGGGTTTCAGTCAAAGAGAAGATGATTTGGTGAGTTTTTTAGGCTTAAAAAGGAAGGAAATCCATGGCAAATTAGCCTTGAATGTATTAGCATTATTCAAACCTCATAGTGACGGTATATAGTGTTTTAATCATAAGTCACTAAGAGGGGGGCTAAATCAGTGACCTTACAAATTTATACAACTATACACAACCTCTCACTAACCATCAAAGCAACATAGTGATCTATCAATGCATGGAGAACCATTCAAATGAGCATGAAATAAGATAATAACACAATGTGTGTGTAAAAACCTCAAGGAAAATATAAACCACTATTTAATCTACAATTTGACTACATTTCTATAAAATTTTGCACAAGATCAAATTCTATTGAGCACCAACCCCAAACTATCAAGCACCCACTTGACTAGGCTTTATCAAGCACCCACATGAAAGAAATCACCAAATACCTAAGTAAATTATCAAAAATTCATAAACCTCTAAATTTTTATCACCTTATGAAGTTCTTGTTTCTCAATCAACAAATGATGACCACACCTCTGCTCTTCAATCTCAAGGCTCGCTCTCCTTCAATTGACTAATCCTCATCAAATCTAATTAGTTCATGTATGTCTAATATTTATATGTATAAAAAATTATAAATTCTCATGTATACTTATATTCTCTCTTATTATGGTTTTAAACTCATTTCAAGACCTCCTTCTACTCAACCATCCATCATATTTTTTGCTCATTGCATACATGCTTCTTTGATTATCTAGCCCTCATCAACTCTAATTAGACCATGTATCACTAATGTACGCAACCTAAAAACTTAATAAATGATTATATTATTTCATATAAAGGTATAAAACATGTTTCACAACATTTTTATACTTATTCATCTTCATTTTTACTCGCTTATATGCATATCCTCTCACTCATACCTAAATAGGCCTAAACTACCTTATATATATATATATATATATATATATATATATATATATATATATATATATATATACTAATCTCTTGTTCACATACCACTTGGTTAGCCACACACCCATAACCTCTTATTTCAACCATATAATAGGTATTATTGCACTTATTAACATGTTTCAATCATAATTTTTTATTCATATTGGTCAATCAAAACTCAATTAGGTCTAATTTCTCTATTAGGACTCGTGGAGATCTAATTGCATTAGGTCTGTCTAGTAACATGTAAACTTTATCCCTTAGAACACCTTTCAACTCCATATACATCAATATTATTTAAAATAAAACTTAAATATACCCCATATAACATTCTCAAATATTTACAAAACGTTTTAGGTCTAACTACTTCATAAGAACACTCTTTGTAGTTCACTAGAATATTAGGCATGTGAGTACCAAAAGTTTGTCTGATCTCTCTCATGCTTGATCACCTTCATGTCATGTAACTATTACATTAAAAAAAATGTTTAAAAAAAATATATGACCATAATTTCACCTTTATTCATGTATAACAATATCACTTAATGACCAATATTGGTCTTACTCATCCTTTAGGTCTCATGGAGACCTACTTCATTAGGTCTACTCTCTTAACGCTAAGACTTGATATTATTAGACCTAGATGGTGTTATAAAAAAAATAAAAACCATTAAATAACTTATAAAAATAAATATTATAACCTCTTACATGTTTTTCTATATCTTCATTCTTTTTTCATACCTTGAAACCTTCTTTCAAACAAACTACCCTATTAGGCCTATGTATAGTCAAAAATCTATCTTGAAAGAATGAAGCTCAAACACTCTTAAGAAACTTTAAAATTAAAAATTAAACATGTATAAATTTACTACATGAATTCAATATCATCCAAAAATTATTGTAATACCTTCACTCAAGACATAAAGGCTCAAGATCATCTTTGTAGCTTGTTTACTCAGAACTATCAAACCACCTCAAAAACCAGTCATGAAGGATTAGACCTTCAACCCATATGTAGATATTTTTCATGATTTATAAATAATATTTATGTTTATTATATATCATTATTACATAATAAAATTTAAAAATCATATGGTCTAATGATAAATATTGGTCTTGTAAACCAATTTCTTGACCTTATATCACACAGTCTTATTTGAACTAGACAGGTCAACTTGTGACCAAATTTTTCACCATATTCTCTAACCTCAAAAACTTATTAAAAGAATGAAAATGAATTAAAATTCATAAATTAAATCTTCATTCACATTTTTTCATCAAACTAATCTACTCAAACCCTTAGATCCATCTTCTCAACTTTGTCTAGGTTTTTCACTATTTGCTTCATTAATCCTCTTAGCAAATGGCCTACTTGGATCATAAAATTTGAACACAAAAATCCTATAAATTATCCATAAACCATAATTTACATGAAATATGGGTCTCTAAATTTTTCCTCAATCAATTTATCTACTTTAACCAAGTCAACTTTTGACTGCTACAATAAATTATTCACAAATAAGCCATTTTTTGTAGGGTCTTCTCACTCACCTAAAAAATCAATACCACATGGAGGTGCCTGAGAGATCACAATATAATATATAATATTTTTTCTTATCATTTCAATACATTCTAATCTTATTTGATCAACATCATTCACATCAGGTCCTTATTAGGGTTTTAGGGAGGTTTAACATAGGTTTTGGTGTTAACGATTGTTCATAAACGACTACCCATTAAATATAAAACCAATGTCTATATATTTTATCTAAAACCATTCCCCATCTCTTATTAAGAACTCAAGTTCCCATGAAAAAGTTACATGTGCCAAAAAACACCTAAAAGTCCTTATCTAGTTTGCATACCTTCATTTTATGCACTCGAGAAACCTCAAACCCACTTTTCATGCCTTTTCTTGTAAACCATAACCTCATAATTCATAATAACTTGTGAAAAAACTTTACTTACCTTTGTCCATGTTATCCTTCACAAATTCACCTTGAAATCTAATCCTCATACCTCATTAGGCTAGGTAGGGCTAAAAAAATGGTCTAGGTACATACTAAGACTGAAGGACCTACCTTTAAAGAATCATTTTAAAACACTTCTCAGTACATCCACACCTTTTTCTTATGTTCACACAACCTCTCACATTCCTAATTTCACTCACCTCATCATGCCACTACCTCATACCTTCACGATGCCTTGACTAGGCTCAAGCTTCCAATACACTTGACATCTTGACCTATTCCTTCCATGTCATGACCTTAAAAAAACATCAAATAAGAAGAAATAAGAGACCACTACACACTCATATCACTACACTAATATGTTTCTGATGACAACAATCTTACACAACCTCATATAGACCTAAAATCACATGACCATGCTTCATATGACTTGACATCTTCATGCAACCATAAGGCATTAGTTACCTTCAAATTCTCTCTTTCCTTCAAATTATCTTTCATGACATCCTTTAATGACAACACTCTCTCAATCACAATGTTTTCTTCATATGGATCACACTAAAACTCTTCATGTCATGACTATGCCATAATATTCACATACATTCCTTTACACATACCTCTTCATATCATGACATCAATTAGTTGTATAGACCTCTTCATAAATTATGCTTCCTATGTAGACATTGGTTTTCTTCAAACACTATTTTCATGACCTTTACTTTCCATGTTCACAATAATCATTACCACTCTTAGCAACACTCTCTTCTCTTCTTATGATGAACTCCTCTCTCTCATGCACCTACTCTTTCATGTACCTTGACATATCACATACTACCATATATCCTTAGTTACATTTGACATCAACATTAAAAAGATGCTTATTTATATCACACATAGTCAATCTTGACATGATACACTTTTGACATCAACCTTGACATCAGTGACAATAGTCAACAATCTCCCCCTTTGTCATTAATGGCAACCACTCTCAAAAAATTTCTTAATAGGTCATTTCTCCTCTATTATGAACATTCTCCCCATTTGACATTAATGACAAAGATATACCTGCAACTTTCTCCCCATGATGTAATTTCTTGGATCACACCTATTACAACAAATAGGATCTCAACATTTCTTGAGTTTATGAAGCATTATGAACTTTATCTCAGAACTAGCTCTTTTCAAACTAGCCTCTTTCTCCCTTTTTAATTTCTCTCCCCCTTTTGTTAAAAATATCATAGAGTATACAAACATGCTCCTACTATCTTCATGTATACCTCAATCACTTTTTCTTTGATATAAACCTTTGATCGCTTATTAGGCCATCACATCTATTCTTATCTAGCATAAATCTTCAAATGGACTTAGATATATGAGACCACTCACTTGAATTTATGCACCTTAATTCCATAGAGATGGATAATATCCATCTTCATTTCCATATTCCATCTTCATAAACATCCATTATGCTCTCAGCCTTGGCCACATTCTTTAACCTATCTTCATGTTTCTATACACCTTCTTCGACATAGACCATTACTCATATGCTCTTAAAACTAATGAATCATCTGATTAGCTCACTATTATCCCCACATATTATTCTCATCATATGAGTCATTAGGACTTATAGATCATTATCAACATGTATACAAGAACCTTGTCATTATATCACACTAATAGCACTACCCACATCACATGTATGTTTTTTCTCTTATTTTACCTATGATAGATCTGCAGGTACACTTTTAGACTTCCCACTTATTTTTATTATGATATGAACTCCTTAGACCTATTTAATCAATAGTGACATTGTATACAATGTATCCTCATGAACCACATTCCTTGATTTACGTAAATTGACTTGATCAACTCAATTTGACCTCCAACATATTGCATATAGTTTATAAAGTACAATTAGCTTTTTTGCTTACCTCTCATATACCAATCAACTACACAATATTTCATCATGATTCTAGTTATGTCAACAACATCCAACTTATCTCTATGACAATATTGGTCTTGCATACCAATCTTTATTCCATATGTCTCTAGACACAATCCTATGCTCAAACTTGCATTCCATACCATGACTCCTCATTAATTGATCTCCATAATTAATGCTCATACTAACCAAAACTCCTTTCACCTTATCATATATATAATATACAAATAAAAAAACTTATACTTTGCAACATAGACAATCTCAACCTCATGCTTCTACTGATAGAAGAGTGTCTCTATGAAGCCTAATGGAAGCACCTCTTTCCATAGGGCTCTCAAAACACTATGAACTCAAGAGATCCATAGATCTTCAAACCACTCTTCTCATACATATTGCAATTATGGGACTGATAGTCCCTTCTTAGAATCCACTTAGGCTTGACTAAAGTATTCAACTCATCCACCTTATCATCCTTCTTCTCTTTGATTACCTTGTCAATATATGCAGATAACAAGTGTTCTTGACATTCCTTCACTTTTGATCCTTTCTCTACCTTAAAAAATAATCCATCTTGACTCTTGGGATAAATATGATCAATCTTAACTTTCTTTGGATTTCATACTAATGTTTGACCCTTCTCATGCACTCTAGGAGCTCCATATACCTTGTTAAGTCTTTAGGACCTTCTAACACTATTAGGATAGAATCTTGCAATGTGTCCCATATTATGACAACTATATAAAATAAAATTACTATACTTACCTCTTTATTTATCACTCCTCACATGGTCCCATGATAACTTGTCCGTTAAGGCCATTTTACAATCACTTGCTTTATGACCAAATATATGACAAGAAAAACAATAATATTGAAAGAATTGGAATACCTCATTGCATTGGGATGTTTGATTGGTCTCTTCATGTTGACTTTGGTGTTTTTGACTTGTTCTAACTTCTCACACTCTTTATCAAACTTTCTCATCTTACCTATGAGCTTCTCATACTCAACTTTCAATTAATCTACCTCTATCTTCAACTGATCGTACTCAACTTATTTTGATCTAACCTTTGTATTGACACCTTATAACTAATTCCTAAGATCCTTGATGGTCTTCTCAAACTTTTTGGCTTCTTTGACAATATCACTCTTTAAGGCACATATTTATTCCTTAAGATCCTGGACCATAGATCTCAACTCATGCTTCCTCTTCTTTTGATGCTTCAAATCATCTAGGGTACTTATGAGCTTAGATTCAAGGTCTACTTCAACTTCACATTCTTCACTATCATAGTAGACTTATTTATCATACATGTTTTCTTCCTCTTGATCACTAGACATCTTGTACTTCTTAGGATCAACTTCAAGTTATTGGGCATGATTTAAAGGACCTAGCTCTGATACCAATTTTTGTAAGCACAATTCACTAAGAGGGTGGGGGTGAATCAATGACCTTACAAAATTTTACAACTGTACATTACCTTTCATTAACCATCAAAGCAACATAGAGATCTAGCAGTGCATGTAGCACCATTCACATGAGCATGAAATAAGATTATAACATAATGCGTGAGTGGGAAACCCTCAAGGGGAATAAAATCCACTATGACCTCTATAATGGGACTATAATCCTATAAATTTTTACACAAGATTAAATTCTATTGAGCACCAACCCCAAACTATCAAACACCAACTTGACTAGGATTTAGCAAACACCCACTTCCAAGGAAACACCAACTCTCTAAGTAACTCAGTACCAACTTATCCACCTCTAAATTTTGATCACCTTTTAAACTTATTATTACTCAATCAATAAATGATGACCACATCTCTGCTCTTCAATCTCAAGTCTCACTCTCCTTTGCTTGCCTAATCCTCATCAAATCTAATTAGATCATGTATGTCTGATATTCATATGTAGACAACCTAAAAATTTATCATGTATAATTTTATAGTCTCCTCTAAGGGTTTTCAACTCATTTAAATACCTCCTTCTGCTTAACCATGCATCATCTTTTTCACTCATTACATACATGCTTCTTTGCTTGTCTATCCCTCATCAACTTTGATTAGACAATGTATTACTAATGTAGGTAACCTAAAAACTTCATGAATGATTATATAATTTCCTCTAAGGGTTTAAAACATGTTTCAAAACATTATTCTTCTTGTGTATCTTCTATTTTACTCACTTATATACATACCCTCTCACTCACACCCAAATAGGCCTAAACTACCTTATATATATACTAATATCTTGCTCACATACCACTTGGTCATACACACACTCCAAAACTCCTAGTTAGACCATATAATAGGTCTTATGACACTTATGAATGTGGTTTAATCATAATTTGGATCCATCTTTGTTGAACAAAAACTCAATTAGGCCTTATTTATCTATTAGGACTCATGAAGACCTCATTGCATTAGGTCTATCTAGTAGCATGTAAACTTGATCCCTTGGAACACCTGTCACCTATAGACATCCAATTTCTAATGCCATTGTGATTAAATTTTCAATTTTACTTGAAATTTGTGAAAATACATAATTTAAGCCAAAATTACTTAAATACACTAAATGTGTTGTCCCCAAAAATAGACTTCTCATTTTTGGGACAACATGTGAACTATTTTGGTTCAACAGACCAAAATAATCTCTTCCCTTCTCAAAATTTGTTCTAAGCTTTCAAATTCCTCATTTTTTAAGCTTTTTCAGTAAAGGGACTAGCAATTTTAACAAGTTGAAAGGCTTCTGCAGGAAAATTCCTTCAAAAGAGCAAGTTTCCAACAATCAGGGATTTTTAGGATTGGTTCAACACCTTGGTTCAATCAAAAGAGTTCAATCAGCAAGCTCATAAGCAAGGAATGAACCATTGAACCATTGAACCGTTGAACCTTGAATCATTTTAGTTCAATGGGTTTAACAGGTTCAATGAGTTAAGCACTTCAGCAAAGGTTCAACAAGTTCAATGACCAAATGGTTCAATGCATTTTGGTTCAAAGGATCAAAAAAGACTTAGCCAAATAAAGAGATTGAACCGATTGAACCATTAAACCATTGAACCAAATTTGGTTCAATCGGTAGGTTCAAGGGGGTGCCCCAAAGCCAAAGGAACAAGTGCCCTTGCGGAGGGCAGTGAACTAGAGCCAAGTGTCCTTGTGAAGGATAGTGAACTAAAGCTAAGTGCCCTTGTAGAGGGCAGTGAACTAGAGCCAAGTGCCCTTATAGAGGGCAGGGAACGTTGATTCAAGGGTCAAAGAGAAGATGAAAAACATAAAATTCCTTCAAATTTGTTCAAAGGCTAAAATGGAACATTTCCTTTAGACTTTTTGTCTGAAGGAAATTATTAAGTGAAAGAGCCGTTAGAATTTTTTCGAAAGTATTTTCCATGAGAAAATGACTAAGGCAAAGCCTAAAGGAATTCCTTCAAACTTTTGTTCAAAGGAAATAAGCCCGACCAAAGGAATGCCCAAAAGGAAAAAGCCTGAGAGCAGAGTGTTCCAAATGTCATCATCCGTGTGATTGCTATATTACGTGGAACATGCCATGTGTCCCATTGTAACTCAGTGGAGTGTGACAAGTGTTGGTGTCCACATTTTAGGCTTCTTATAAATTTAAAATCTTCTTTCAATAAGCCTTTCACAAAATCCCATGAAAAGTGCCAAGTGTCAATAGCGGAAGGTTGTAATATATTTTTCTACAAGGCCACAAAAGACACCACACGTCCCATTCTAACTCAACAGAATGTGACAAGTGTCTGCATCTACATTTCCCTTTTGAAGTTGCTTGGGCAAAGCAAGAACCAATGAATTGATTGAACCTTGAATCAAAAGAGTTTAAAGTTTAATGGTTCACAGGTTCAAATAGTTCAAAGGCGGCCTCAAGCAAAGAAAGAAGCAACATGGATGATTCCAAAGGTAAGTTCAATGAAAGTGATGGTTCAACCAGAGAGCAGAGAATCATTTGAATAGGGAAGCAATGGAACAAAAGAGATAGAATAAACTGACAAACCATTGAACCAATGAACTTTCACAAGTTCACAAGTTCAAGGTTCAACATGGTTCAAGTAGTTAGCGGCCATTGATGGCCCTGTGGATGTCACTTAAGTAATGAAATATCCGTTGAAATTCAAATAGAGTGCAGAACTTAAAGGAAGAACCAAGTGACTAGCCAAAAAGAGAGCCCAAAGGTTCAAATTACTACATGGGAGAGAGGAACAAGACCAAAGGATCAGAAATATCTTCAAAAGATTTATTTCTAGTAGGTGAAACAGTGGGTCAAGTAGACTTCTGAGTGCACCAAATCAAGGATGCAAGCTTATTTTTCTTCCATGAAGTAATGGTGAATTGGATAGCTACACAGACATTAAGAAAAGGAATAGATAGTCCATACTAAGAAGAGACATATTAGAGGAATGGACACACCATAGTTATGGCAATGCATTATTCTCAGCATGGTCCCTCTAGACAAAACTAAAGGTGCATTGAAAGTATTGACTACAGCATGGGCCGTCCATGGGAAAGAGCACCAAGCCTTGTTTGGTGGCTATACATTGTAATTTCTCGCATTATGCAAAGGTGACTTTTCATTTTATAGAAGCAAAACTCTGCCCAATTGAAAGAACACTGAGACTTTGAGCTCATGTTATTTATTCATATCATTTTATCTAAATGAGAAAGTAAGTTGTCTGCAGACTTTGTGTTGTCATAGCTTGTATCATTTTAGGAGATTGTTCTTATGTCTGTCTTCTAAATATGTTCTTGTTTATTTAATTTGGCAAGCAGAACTAGTGAAAGTAATCAAGAAGGTGTCATGAAACCAATTATGGGGAGACTTTGTGCTTTCATAATTGTTTTCAGTGTGTGTTTTTAGTTTCTTTTTGTGTTGAGGATTCTGGGATGACTTTGTGCCCCCATTATCCTTTGTATTATACTCTTTGGGTAGTTAAGGTGGAAACTTTGTGTTATGTTTTATCCTACTAGTTATTGCACCTATGTTACTGGTCTTTATCACTATCTGAAAGAACTATTATTTCTTGCAAGAACACTTCTAAAAAAAGAAAAGTGCCTTCAGTGTTTTCACCAAGATTTTCTCCTCTATTTGTTAACATCATCTCTAAAAGAAGAGAGATGGATGGTGTATTCTACCTCTGAGTGTTATTTTATGCTTATATATTTAGTATATAGCTCCTACGTATTTATAGGGAAACTCCCCTTAATGAGAGGAGAGATTTGTCTCCTACTGATGTAGTAAACCTACACATCTGGCTGACCAATCTCCCTATGTTGTGGTTGAAGAGACCTATTTTGCTCACTAGTTAGCTGGTTGACAAAATATTCACCCAACAGTTTTTGGTGACTCCATTTGAGACACAGCAATTTTGTGCAATTTGGAACCTTAAGTTTTAGATTGAGACATCACCTGTGTCTTACCCATTATCATTATAACCTTATCCATGTATTCCACTAGGGATGAACGTGCAGTCTGAAACCTCAAGTTTTAGATTGATGTAGTCCCTATCCTTATCCATTACATATTCTGGCAATTTTGTTTTGTGTCTTACCCATTATCATTATAGCCTTACCATCTTCCTCCATCTCCATTATATTATTTGGTCTGCAAAACTAGAGCCACTAGGATAGAACAAGCAGTTTGAAGCCTCAAGCTTCAAACTAAAGTAGGACAAGTTCTTTCTCATTTTTGTTCTGTAATTTGGCAACTCCACATTATACCAAAAGTCAAAAATCTCAAGGTGTTGTTGACCCTGCTTTTGAGTTGGTGCAGTAGAGTAATTTTGATTTGTTTCCTCCACAACCTCACCTTCAACAAACTATGAGTCTTCCTCCTACCAGGTCACCAACATAAGTAGAGCTTCTTTTTTTGCTGCTATCAAAGCTTTGCCTATCCATACTCCACCCAGATTTGTGATCCCACTTTTACATAATCAAATCATGGCTCAAGGCCCCTGGGGTAACTCATTTGGCTCACTCAATTTGACTCCACCCCTACATGAACTTCCACGCAGCTCAAGAAATAAATTCCCCAAATTCTTTAGGGATGGGAGAGTTCACCTTAATGAACATATTGTAACCTTCAGCATAGCCTGTGGTGTAATAGGAGTGGAATTTAAGGACATGGTAGTTAGGCTTTTTGTGGAAACACTACAAGGTGTTGTTGCAGAGTGGTTCTACCATTTACAGGCTTGGTCAATGACTGATTGGGACACACTCAAAGCCAAATTCAAAGCAAGGTTCAAGCCTATAGAAGATGCACATGCCTTGCTTGCCTAGCTCACACAGATGAAGAAGGAACCTTATGAACCTATGAGGGATTTCATAGCAAAGTTTGACAAGCTGAGGAACCAAATTCTTGCAATTACTCAGCCAACACCTGAAAACCTCAAATGCTTCTTCATCAACTCACAGCTACCTGAAGTAAGTTTTTTTCTAAGACATGTTGGCCACATACACCTTGAAGCTACTCAAGACTTGGCTACTAAGGTGTAAGATGACCTTATCTTGGTAGGAAAGATAAGGAGAGATCCTAATAGAGGTAAATCCTCTTCATCTTCTGAGTATCCATCTAAAGGCACCACTGATCAAATGGTGTAAAAGCTGAAAAATGAACTGCTAGCCTTGAAAAGACAAGTGGCCCAAGGTATGTCTACTCCTTATCAAGATACACTAAGGAGGACATTTCATAATTAGGCATACTAAGGCAACACTGCCAGGAATCAAGGGTAGCCAAATCATCTTCCTTCCCCACAGAAGAACCTTGCCTTTGAAGCACCTCCAACTAACTCAACAGTTGGATATCTAGAAACTAAACATGATTTCTCTTTCCAACCTAAGTTCAATCAAGAAAATGATGATGATCTCTTCATGGAGGGTCAAGAAGAGTCAGCTAGTGACTCCCACATTGGTTTCTTGAATTACCAAGATGAACCTAGAAGTAAAGGTGAAGCAGTCGAGGGATCATATGTTGTGTTCACATAGTCTAAGAACCATTCATCCCAACAAGCTGATAAAGAAAAGATAGAGGAGTGACCTCAACTAGTAATTTCAATTTCTAAATGTGGGACCACTCTACCTTTCTAGCCAAAGGACCTGGTGATTGCAAGAAAGGTAAGTGCCTCAAATATCCCTACACCTTCTACTTCAAATTCACAGGTCAGTCCTCCCCCCCTAAAAACCAAAAGGATGAACTCCCATCCTCTCTTCATAGTATATTTTAGTCATTTGACATAATTGACCATGTCAAGAAAACCAAAATTCAAATGACTGAATTTGAATTCCTACAAGACAACCCTGAGCAGTTGGATAGGTTGGTGGAGTGTGTGAAGAATATAGCCATTCCTATAGGACAAGAGATTAAAAAGGTAACTCATGATCCCCTAAGGAACACACCCATCCCAAAAAATCTTGTCATCACTCCTCCTACTACCCCTAGGAAAATAGAGCCTTTCTATGTTTCCCTGTTGATAAACAGTCACAAGCTGAGCAACTGCATCATTGATTCTAGTGCATCTGACAATGTCATGCCTACCAAAGTGGTAGAATCTCTTGGTATTACACTGACCAAAACATTTGGTAGATGTTTCTCCATGGAGAAAAAACAAGTGCCACTACTAAGGCCAATCAAAGATGCCCAATTTACATTTGCATCCTTTCCAAACAAGAGAATCAAGATGACTGTCTTGGTGGCTGATGTCCCAGCATCATATGGCATTCTGCTTGGATGAAATTTCTGCAAGGATGTGGGAGGAGAACTAAGCATGGACCTATCTGAGGCAAGGATCCCTGTCAAAGGTGTAATGAAGAGATTGCTCCCTAAAAAGGAGGCAAAATACGTGGTCACCCAAATGTCAGCCCTTATAGCTCAAATTCTATTTGAGTCTTTAGGTAGGGATAATTACTTCTTGACCACCGAGGGTGTTCATGTTTCTGTAGATGAAAGTCCTGTAGGTGGCAATCTGAAAGTCGATTCAAATAAGACTTTAGAAGAATTGGTAGGGTTTAGTACAAATAAAAAAGCATCTTCCACTTCCAATAAAGAGAAATCTGATAGAAGATCAATTTCTAATGATGTTTAGATCTTGGAATCTGATGGCAGCAATTCTTCTACCAATGCTAGAGCTGGGACTGTGTTGATATCTCCTTAAGGAGATATTATTCCTTCATGAAAGTTATAGTTTAGCAACACCAAAAACATAGCTAAATGTGAATCTCTATTGCTCGGATTGAAGGCTGCTTAAGATCAAGATGTCAAACTCCTTCACACCAAAAGAGATGCCAAGCTGATGGTTTGTCAGGAGTTTGATGTTGATAATCAAAACATGTGATGGACTAAACCAGCTAAAAAATAAGCTATGGTAGTGGACCATACTGCTATACTCCAAATTTGGCAAAAAGAACTCTTCACCAAGAGAGCAAGGAGTTATGGTTTTTAGATTGAAGACCACATCTTGCCATGGAGCAAGAAGAGAGAGCTAAAAGGAGTGCACAAAAAATGTGATTCTCGGTGGAGGGTTCCATTTGTGAATCACCAATTTTGGGGACAAAATGGTTTCCTGCTAGTTTATCAAGACATAATGCCACTTTCATTGTCTCATAATGGGTAGCATTTAAATCACTTCAATTCTTGAAGTATCAGATAAGTTCACCTGTACATATGCATATTTGTATAATCTTTGTTTCTGATTTGTGTCATTCATTTTCAATTTTTTTGGAATCTTTCTTTTTTGGTAGCATGACTCCATATCCCAATGGCATGCTTCAAGGCACTAGAGATTTTGGTTTCTACTGCCCTCTGTTGTGTTTAAATTTTTCATCTGAAGGAAGTTCCCCAATTGGAGCCAGTTGTTGTCCCCAAAAATAGACTTCTCATTTTTGGGACAACATGTGAACTATTTTGGTTTAACAGACCAAAATAATCTCTTCCCTTCTCAAAATTTGTTATGAGCTTTCAAATTCCTCATTTTTCAAGCTTTTTTAGTAAAGGGACTAGCAGGTTCAATAGGTTCAAAGGCTTCTACAGGAAAATTCCTTTAAAAGAGCAATTTTCCAACACTCAGGCATTTTCAGGATTGGTTCAACACCTTAGTTCAATCAAAAGAGTTCAATTGGCAAGCTCATAAGCAAGGAATGAACCATTGAACCTTGAACCATTTTGGTTCAATAGGTTCAACAGGTTTAATGAGTTATGTGCTTCAGTGAAGGTTCAATGGGTTCAATGACCAAATGGTTCAACACATTTGGTTCAAAAGATCAAAAAAGACTTAGCCAAATAAAGAGATTGAACCGATTGAACCACTGAACCGTTGAACCAAAGTTGGTTTAATCAGTTGGTTCAATTGGTAGGTTCAATGGCTGCCCCAAAGCCAAAGGAACAAGTGCCTTTATAGAGGGTAGTGAACTAGAGCCAAGTGCCCTTGCAGAGGGTAGTGAACTAGAGCCAAGTGCCCTTGCAGAGGGCAGGGAACATTGATTCAAGGGTTAAAGAGAAGATGGAAAAGATAAAATTCCTTCAGATTTGTTTCAAGGCCGACATGGAACATTTCCTTCAAACTTTTTATCTGAAGGAAATTATTAAGTGAAAGAGTTGTTAGAATTCTTTTGGAAGTATTTTCCATGGGAAAATGACTAAGGCAAAGCCTAAAGGAATTCCTTCAGACTTTTTTTTTGAAGGAAATAAGCTCGACCAAAGGAATGCCTGAAAGGAAAAATCTTGAGAGTGGAACGCTCTAAGTGTCATCATCTGTGTGATTGCTAGATTACACAGAACATGCCATGTGTCCCATTGTAACTCAATAGAGCGCGACAAGTGTTGGAGTATACGTTTCAGGCTTCTTATAATTTTAAAAGCTTCTTTCAATAAGCCTCTCATAGAATCCTATGGAAAGTGCCAAGTGTCAACATCAAAAGGTTGTTATATGTTTTTCTACAAGGCCACGAAAGATGCCATGTGTCCCAGTATAGCTCAGTGGAACATGACAAGTGTTTGCATCCACATTCCCATTTTAAAGCTACTCAAGCAGAGGAAGAAACAATGAATCGATTGAACCTTAAACTAAAAGAGTTCAAAGTTTAATGGTTCACAGGTTAAAATAGCTCAAAGGTGGCCTCAAGCAAAGAAAGAAGCAACATGGATGATTCCAAAGGCAAGTTCAATGAAAGTGATGGTTCAACCAGAGAGCATAGAGGCATTTGAGCAAGGAAGCGATGGAATAAAAGAGATAGAATAAACTGATGAATTGTTTAACTAATTAACTTTCACATGTTCATAGGTTCAAGGTTCAACATGGTTCAAGTAGCTAGCAACCATTGATGTCCCCATGGACACCAAATCTAAAGTAAGGGAATATCTACTAAAATTCAAATAGAGTGCAGAAATTAAAGGAAAAACAAGCAACTAGCCAAAAAGAGAGCTTGAAGGTTTAAATTACTACAGGGGAGAGAGGAACAAGACCAAAGGATCCAAAAAACCTTCAAAAGAGTTATTTTTAGTAGGTGAAACAGTAGGTCAAGTAGACTTTAGAGCACACCAAATCAAGGACACAAGCCTATTTTTCTTCCATGAAGTAATGGCAAATTGGACAGCTACACAAACATCAAGAAAAGGACTTTATAGTCCATACTAAGAAGAGACATATTAGAGGAATAGACATGCCATAGTTATGGCAATGCACTGTTCCCAGCATGGTCCTTCCAGATAGAACTGAAGGTGCATTGAAAGCATTGACTGTAGTGTGGGCTGTCCCATGGGAAAGAGTTCCAAGACTTGCTTGGTGGTTATACATTGTAATTTATCACATTATGCAAAGGAGACTTTTCATTTTATATAAGTGAAACTTTTCCCAATTGAAAGAACACTAAGACTTTGAGCTCAGGTTATTTGTTCATATCATTTTATCTGAATGAGAAAGCAAGTTGTTTGTAGACATTGTACTATCATAGCTTGTATCATTTTAGGAGATTGTTCTTATGTCTATCTTCTGAATGTGTTATTGTTTATTTAATTTGGCAAGCAGAACTAGTGAAAGTAATCAGGAAGGTGTCCTGAAACCAATTATGGGGAGACTTTGTGCTTTCATAATTGTTTTCAGTGTGTGTTTTTAGTTTCTTTCTATGTTGAGGATTCTGGGATGACTTTGTGCCCCCATTATCCTTTGTTTTATACTCTTTGGGTAGTTGAGATGGAAACTTTGTGTTCTATTTCATCCTACTAGTTACTGTGCCTATGTTACTAGTCTTTGTCACTATCTGAAAAAATTGCTATTTCTTGCAAGAACACTTTTGAAAGAAGAGAAGTGCCTTCAGCGTTTCACCAAGATTTTCTCCTCTATTTGTTAACATCATCTCTGAAAGAATAGAGATGGATGGTTTATTCTACCTCTGAGTGTTATTTTCTACTTATATATTTAGTATATAGCTCCTGTGTATTTATAAGGAACCTCCCCTTGATGAGAGGAGAGATTTGTCCCCTGCTGATGTAGTAAACTTGCACACCTGGCTGACCAATCTCCCTATGTTGTGGTTGAAGAGACCTATTTTTCTCACCATTTAGCTGGTTGACAAAATATTCACCCAAAAAAATGGTTGGAGCTTATCGTATACAAGTGTTAATTTAGGCTAATGTATCCCTAAATAGGGAAATGCATTTTATGTGATTACTAACTTTTCTCAAATCATTTTGAGTTAAAATGATGAAAAAGAATTTTGGTCCTCTGAATCACTGAATTATTCTAATTTAGAAGCACATGACACATGCATGTGTTATTTTATGTCGACCATTTCCTAAATAAGGTATTGGTTGATACACAACTAACATATTCATCTAATTCCACTCTAGTCAAATTATGACCTAGTAATATGACATTCTGACCAGTTTGATTAATAGTGTGCAACCAATTTATGAAGAATTGCATAAAATTTGATTAATATCACTTAGATAAAATAATTTAAATCAAGAGCTTAAGTGGAAAATCCATGGAAGTTATTGAATATATTTTAGTTATAAATTTCTCCATAATATTTGCATTGCCAAATGACATCATTTGTTGGGTGGCATTCATAAGCCATAAATGCAACAACTATTAAGTTTAAGGCCTCCCATGCCTCTTCAATTACCCTTTCTTCCAAATATTTATGATGGTATTTATGGATATTAACTCCAAAATTAGATTAATTCATGGCCACAAATCTTGATCTCAATATGGATGGTCATGGTTGATTCTGGTCAATCTCAAAAATCTATAAATAAGAGGGCTAAAACCATCATTTTTAAGTATCATTTGTGTAAACTTATTATGTAGAATTCTCTCTACAAGACATTTATGTGTGGTGTTTATTATGTTTAATTTGAAAAAAAGATAGCTTCAAGATAGGCATAATAGTGATTCAAATATCATGAGCCTAGTTTTATTGGTGTATAAGAGATGATGGAGGAGCTTTGCCTTGCATCATTGATGAAGATTTGAGCACCAAATCAAGGGTAAAATCATGTTTTGAGCTACTTTTGGATGATGGCATGCTCTTGGGAAGGTATTATGTATGTGATTTCTTTCAACAACTCTTAATTGTCATTTTCAAAACCCCATTGAAGGAGTTTGCTTAGCTAATTATGTTCTTATGCATTTTCTTGAGTTTTCTTGACTAATACTTAATATAACTATATTTGGATTCTGTATATACATCTTAGCATGCCCAATGGGACTAGGCATCCCATTTAATAAAGGAGAAAACTTTCACATTCTTAGAAAATCTAAAAAGTGCTTTAAAATCCTTTAAAATCAAATTTTTATCATTATTTTCCTATGTTTTTATGCTTTTGTTGACACACAATTTACATAGTAACTAATATCGGTTCTATGTAATCGGCATCGATCTTGACTAACCAACATCGGTTATGGTGTAGGGAATAACATGGTAGGAAAATTAGATTTTTGAGGTTTTTTCAAAGTTACATGTTGATATGTTTGTTTTTAACTCTCTATCTAAACTTTTTATTGCATGATCCAGAACTTTGCTAGAGATTTTGTACTAACCTTAGGCTAACAAAAGTTTTTTGATAAAATATTTTTTGCCTAAGGGTCCATAGGTAACCACTATTGGTTTTTATCAACTGAAATCAGTTCTTTTATGACCATCATCAGTCTTTTTGTAACCGATATTGGTCACTATTGACCGACATCAATGTCTGTGTAACAAAAATAGAGAACCTGAGAGCATGTTTTCAAAATTTGCTTGTTTCATTAACAATTGTGCTTAAAAATAGAAGGAAACCCTCAAACATTTATAGGGCATGCTTGGAAAAGTGCCAAATTTAATCTTGTTTAAGTCTTGAACTTCACCTTTGGTGTTTAAAAGGAATCTAGGTGCTTTTGTGATTAAGTTATTTTGTGAAAGTTTTCCAAAGTTTGAAACTAAGGCCAATGGGCCAAGAATTTCATAAAACTCTTCACTTTTGGTGCATAAAATTTACTCTCACTTAAATTTCAAAGTTTTTAAAAGTGTGTTATTTTATGCTAGATCATTTATCACTTGTTTGTTTTTTTTTCAAAATGAAGAGTGCGTGTATGTTCTCCCCCCGTCCCCTTTAGGGAACTTCGGTGACCAAAAGTGCTTCTTCCTTGTAATTATGACTTTGTCCAAATAATGAAAATAATGTTTTCAAGGCTCTCCCCAAAACTCGTATTATTTGGGAGATCTAGACACAACCTCTAAAGTCTTTTCACTTGATCATTTATTTTATGCAACTTAGCCTTGTGAGGGAGAGTTCATAACTTCTTCACGAGTTTTTTATGGAAGCTTTGATCTGGGGTGTCATCTCCTAAAATTGTTTCAACCCCAATCCATGGTGAGGTATATAAATTAGGGTATGTATAATGTGATTTATAGGGGGTTGAAAGGATAACCTCTCCAATCATAATGAAGACTTGAGTAATGTCTAGTTAACCAGGGGATTCCACTAAGCAATACAAGAATGGAATCACTATGAAAAAGAATAGACCCTTGCATAGTAAGTTAATCGGTATGAACTCAATTACCATGAGACATATCAAGTGTTAATAACACTTGGGACCATCAAGATGGTTAAAAATTTAATCTTTAGAATAACCCCACTTACCACAGACATATTATTAATGTAGGGTAGGTAACTCGAAGGTCTATGTTGCCATACGATCTCTTGGGATAAGGGGGTATAAAACCCTACTACTCTATGCACTTTTATTTTTATATTAACACTTAAAATCCTCCCAAGATCATGTATATAGATGAATTTTAGAAATACAAAGTAACCTTGTTAGTTTAAGGATTAGGACATTATACTTATTTATAATTGGTCTTTTCCTTTACTTGTTTGGTCTTGAATTGAGTCTAAAACTTGTTTGTGAACAAAACACATTTGTTGTCCACCATTTTATTTGAACAAGGATGCATTATGTTATCCAAATGAAAATCATATTTTACCTTATTTAAATCCTCATTTCAAACATTGTGTTTGTATCATCTAAACAATGTTGTTATGCTATCCATTTGAGTCTAGACCATTTTTCAAAAAATTCCAAGTCCTTCACTTTGTAATTCAAATTCAGAATTTCACCTTTCTAAGTTCTAGGCCAAGATGTTGATTGGTTTACCATTTACATTTGGTTTGATTTAACTTGGGTACGATCTCCAATTTGGGTTGAAGGCCATTTTATAGATTCATCATCATCTGATCATTATGAACTTAGGTTATCTAGCATGTCACTTATTCTCTAAGTTCTAAAACCAATTTTATTTTACCTCCTATTACCATGTGGCAGCATTGTGTTGCCCATTTTGTTTTAGTTTTATACTTAGGAATTCTTGCATTTTTTCACATTTTGAGTTTATTAGTTCACATTATTGATTTCCTCATCTGAAATACTCTATTCTAAATTTTCTAGTAGCAACTCATTGAAGTTGAACTAGATTTTATGTTATTGACGTATCTCTAAACCTATGTTTGGTGTACTAGTTTACACTATAAGTTTCTTGAGTTATCATACCCTCTTCTAATTTAATGATTTCAACCCATGAAGGTTAAGTAAATTTGTGAACCATTTATTCTAATTATATGGTACTATGCCACCTTTTTATTATAGTTTCTTTGTGCCTTGTCACTTGTTCAGAGAAAATCAAATCATACCCTATTAGAATTTGAAAAACACATTCCAAATCTTATAAAATGTAGAGAAAAATATTTTAGACATATCACAAAGGTACACTCATAGTTGGGTCTCTTACAGCCCTAACTAGGAAGAGGAGCTCTTTTATAATGGAGAGGATAATTCCATGGAATTTGAAGACATTCCCATGACTATATGATCTGAAGAAGATTACTTTGAACATCAACCCCTAGAGGACAAATATGAAACACTCTTAAGGTTGATTGAATCAGGTGCTAGATTGCCATTAGACATTCTTATGGAATAATTTCATAATGTGGTTAGGGTAGAATAACAACAATGAGAAAAATCCCTTGGACATATTGAAAAAACAAACATTACATGCTATAGCAAAGGAAAGGAAGTGCTCATAGATTCAATGTATAATGATCAAGATTTTGTTACCAAGATAAGAAATTTAATTCAATGATATGTATACCAACTTATCATAGACTTGACTGACTCTTTATTTACTACTTCAATACATAACATTCTTCTAAGGAGTAGGGGATTGTGGTAGAACCAACTCAAAACACTTTAGTTGAGAACACACCTAAAATGGATAAATATGTCTCAATTGAGAAACCTAAGTCCCAATAGGTTCAATAACATGCTTCACTAGACATAGAGCATACATTTTTCAATCATCAAGAATCTATTGTTCCTTCACAAAATCAAGGACCAAAACACTCAGTGTGTATTGAGGAAATTTTTCAAAATAATTTAGATAGTTCTTCTCAACCAACACATACTTTGGTAAATATACCACAGACTCCCCAAAATCAATAGAACACATATAATTTAATATGGTTGCTTCATGGAATGTTTATCAACCCAAAAATCAATGGATCACTTACTCAACTCAAGGAGCAAACCAAAATAAGGTTGTGGATCAGAGGGTGTATCTCCTTAACAAATTCAAACAATAGGGACACATACCACCCCAATATAATTATATTACACCCACCAATGCACCAAACATGCAAGAGTAGAATTCAATGAAATAAATTGTGTCATGATTGGAAACAAGAAGCAAAATTAAGAATACAAATTTGATGAGATATTTCTATATCCATTCAATTTGAGTATTCTCTAAGTCCCCTTTTTTCCTCATTTTAAGGCACCCAAATTTGAAGAATATAAAAGAAAGGGTGACTCTCATGAACATATTCAAGCATTATTTATATTATTTCAAGAGGTAGCTTATAACAACATTTATTTGCTTCATTTATTTTTGTGAAGTTTAGTAGGACAAGATTTAGACTGGCTCCTTATGTTACCAAAGGGATCAATTATAGATTGGAATGATCTATCTAAGAAAAATATCAACCAATTCTCTTATAATATTGAACATGAATTGACCATTATTAACTTATGCAAAGCCAAACAATGAGATGGAGAAAGCTTCAAAGCATCTCTACAAAGGTGGAGAGCATTAGACGGATGATTTCAACATAATTTTCTAGATAAATAGTTGAACAATAATTTTATATAGAACTTACACCCTGAGGTGGTGCACAATCTAAGGCTTGCTTGTGTGAACACATTTGAAGAAATTATAGATAAGGTCATTCAGATTGAGAAGGCACTTATCACTAAAGGGCTTGTCAAGATTTATTCATAGGGTTAAATGCCAAATCAAACCCAATATCCTAGTCAAATAGTTACAATAGAGAAACCTAAAGGGTTTAATAATAATAAGAACATGGTTGGAAATGGGGTAACCAAATCAAGACATGTAAAAATGATGCAGGCTCTGCCAGTTCCAAACATGAAATTACCTCTACCCAATCCACCAAACACTTTATAAAGAGTCCTTCCATGAAGGGTATTCAATAATAACTTTAGAGAATTCAACAAAATATGAGAACCTATTGAAGCAGTGTTTTAAAAGCTCATAGTAGCTAATTTGATTGTATGGCCTCTACTAAGGCCATTTCCTAAGGATCAATACAAACCAGATTGGTATTAGGCAAATAAATTTTGTAACTTTTATCATGTTGTTGGTCACAATCCTTATCATTATGTTCAGTTGTGTCACATTATTAAATATTTGATTGAGAGTGGAAAATTTGAGATTAAACTTACTTCATAGGACACTAATTAGGATATGGCCATCTACACAGATCTCTTTCCTAGACATAATCAATAACTACCAAGGAATAATTAGAACAAAGGATAGAATCAATGATAAAATGTGACTCAAGGTCAAAATTTTAATCAACATGATCATAATATCCATGTTAATAACCTGGGTTACAACAACATGCCTTACAACTACAATAATATACCATGAGATGCAATTTTGCAAACCACATTACCACTATCACTGTTAAAACCCATGAATAATCATGTACTCCTTGCAGTACTAGACCCATTATTATAGGGTCAAAACCTTCTTTCTCAAGTAATACCATGTATATTTAATGAAATTCTATTGTGCCTCTATTTTCATGGGTTATCAATCTAGACCTCATCTTTTTTCTTTTCTAATTATAAAGGCTCTTCACCAAATCAAAATTGCTCAAATGCAATTAGACACTTGTGAGTCACCCTCTAAGGCCCTTTGCCTTCATCCTCTAATTATAATGACTCCTTGACACCTCTAGATTTCAAAATAATAACTAAATGATCATGAGTTACCCTTCAGGGCCCTTTTCCATCTTCTTCTATTGAATTCAACATGATCATTGTGGCTTTGGATCCAAAGTTGAACACTATGCTAGCCGAGGCTAAACCATCTTATCCTATTATTAAAAAGTCTTATAGTCTATCAAACTAACTGAGTAAAACCCCTGTTCAGATTTTTATTTTAGATTTCTTACATATATTTTAAGTCCATAAAACTATTTTGAATGACCTTTTATAACAATCTACTATTCCCCAAGATATTAATCTTGAACAATTCCAAACATTATTAGGGCATTTGTCTTCATTTTGATAACTCATAATTGATCAAAAAGACATGTCCACTCTTGGTCCAAGCCATAATAACCCCTTGTATATGAGGTCATCATTGAAAACCATAAAATCAAGCAAGTTTTTAATTGACAATGGTTCAGGGATGAACATGGTGTCCCTCAAACTAGTACACAGATTGGGTTACACTACAAAGGATATTCAACAAGAGAAAATCACCATAAAGTCTTATGATAATATTGAAAGGGAATATTCCATTACCATTTGTTTACCACTTATAATTGGGTCTATGTCCCATCACACTTCATTATATATTATGGATATTGTGTTTCCCTATAACACACTTATTGGTCATCCTTGGATCCATGAAATACAAGTTGTTCCATCCAATTTTCATCAGTGCCTAAAGTTTCCCCATAATGGGATCAAGGTCACTATTCCTATTGATTTAAAACCTTATCAGTATTGTAAACACCTTAAGGCTGAGTTCCATAATTATAACTATTATCTAGGTTTCAAATTCATTGTAAATGAGAACAAGGAGATAGTTTTGCATCCACCAAAATCCAATTATATCAACCTCAGTGACCTTGCTTCTACTTTGGTTGATCCATTTCCCACAACTCTTACAAAATAGTTTGTTATAAAAGATGTGGGCATTTCCATGTACCATCTTAAAGGTGCCTTCTATGTTGATAAGTTTCCAAAGTCTCCCAAAACATTTGGTAAACCCAAACCTTCTAAAATCCCTAATAGACCCAACATGAATTGGAAATAGAAGAAAGAAACAAAGAAACCACCAATGGTATTTGTACCTACTACTTCACCAAAATAAGATTGAGAGGCTTTCACTGAAGGAGACTAGTCATATTCTGATGGCATTCCTGATCATTTTTAGAATCTAAAATATTTATTCCTAATTGGATTATAGATAATTTTGATAATACATGAAGAGGCCTTGGCACATGAGTGTAAGGAATCATAAAACCATTATAAATTAGGATACCTAATTTGAATCATGGTCCCAGATTTATACCACTTGAGGATAACCTCATGAATTTTGATAGTGATTCTTTTGAATCAACTAGAGATGAGACTCATGAAAATGATGTAGCATCCCATTATAGCCTTTTCAATGAGCTTGATGACATGGACTTATTTAATTCAAATGACATTATGACCATAACACCCTATTTTTCCATATGCCTTTGCCATCCTAAACTAATTGATTGGGACCAATAAAATTTCATCATATGCCTTGATGAATTCTAGAATGAAGAATCAATTATAGAGTATATGGGCCTCAGATATGGATTTCTCATTGTTGATCATAAGAAAGGCTTTGATTTTTCATTAGATCTTTCTAATTAGTTTGGAGAGCAGACAAACATTTTTGGTCATAACAAACATAAAACATCAATTTCTTCAAGTGAAAACCTCTTTAAGGTATTTTTTTTATCAAGGAAATAGTAAATAAAAAGACAACCCCTTGAGTGAAAGCAATTTCTAGGTGATCTTAGATGGGAAAGTTTTCTCATCCTCAAAGGATGCATAAGGTCCATCAAGTCCTAGCTCTATATCTAATACCAACATCATGCCAAAACAAAATTAAGTCATTGAGATTCTTGTTCTTGACTTTATTAAGTTTTTTTCTAGTTGGTCATTACCTAATTTGGTGGATTTAGATTCATCACATTATCAAGATATTTGGAAGGAACAACAAGAAATTGTAGTGGAACAAGTTGATCATCATCACACATTACCTACTATTCTTGAATATGGTTCTACACTTCTTGTAGAGAACACTATTAAAGTGAACCTGGGAATATATGAGAATCCCAAAATTATTTACCTTAGAGCTTCCCTTACTGAATTAGAGGGAGAACACATTATATCCATTTTGATGGATTTCATTGATATCTTTTTGATAGTCATATTCAGACATGTTAGGCTTAGACCCTAATTTGGTTGTGCATCACCTTATTGTTCATCCAAATGACAAACCAATCAAATAAAATTGAGGAAGATGCATCCATACATCACTCTATTGGTAAAACCAAAATTAAATAATTTATTAGGAGCCTAATTCAATAGACCACTAGACTATTCCTAATGGATATCAAACATAATTATAGTTAGAAAAACTCCATAGGGTACACATCTTTGTACTAATTTTAGAGATATCAAAAAATCATGCCCCAAATATGATTTTACTCTACCCAACATTGACATGATTATTGATTCTACTATTGGGTATGAGATTTTGTCCCTCATGGATGGATTTTATGGGTACAATAAAATCAAGATAGCCCAAGAAGACCAGCATAAAACTACATTCACCACATCATGGGGAACATTCTAATATCAAATTATGCCATTTGTATTGAATAATGTTGGAGCCACTTATAAATGTGTTATGACTATCATCTTCTATGACATGATACATGATATTGTTGAAGACTATGTTGATGACATCCTATCTAAATCAAGAACATTTGTCAGACATCCTGACATTATGTGTAGAATCTTTGAGAGACTTTATGAATATAAAGTCCATCTAAATCCTAAGAAGTGTGTCTTTGGCATCACTTCAATCAAATTATTATGGTTTATTGTATCTTAAATAAGGATCTAAGTCAACCCTACTAAGCCAAGGCCATTGTTAAAACACCTCCACCTTCAAATCTTAAATAGATGTAAAGCTTACAAGTAAAGATTTAGTCTATATTTAGGTTTATTTCTCAAATAGCAGATAAGTGCCACCCATTTACACATATCTTGAAGAAAGGGGTCACATTTCAATGGGATAAAGAGTGTCAATTAGCATTTGTGAAGCTCATAACATATTTGGCCAACCTATCAGTTTTGAGACCAACAACACTTAGACAACCATTGCTTCTTTACACTTTAGTGATTGAGTATCTACTAAGGGCACTTTTGGCCTAACATGGTGATCATGGTAAAGAGCATGCAGTTTATCATTTAGTACACACATTGATGGCTTATGAACACAATTATACTCCTATTGATAAGGTGTGTTTAGCTATGGTGTTCATTTCTCAAAAGCTGTGACACTATATATTGAACAATAAAATCATTTGTATTACTAAAGTGGATGCTCTCAAATTTTTATTATCCAAAGCAGATCTCATAGGATGCATGGATAAATGGGTCATGCTCCTAAGTGAGTTTGATGTTGAGTATCAAAATTAAAAATCTATCAAGGGGTGATTTATTATTTATAAACTTGCAAAATCCCCTATTATAGACACTTAACCACTTAGATTCAACTTTCTAGATGATTATATCATGATAGTAGAAGAAGTACATCATGAACCTAAATAATGGAAACTATATTTTGATGGTTCCTTCACTTCTCATGGATCTAGAGATAACATATTGTTGATTATATCACAAGGGTATTTCATTCCCAAATTATTTCACATCAATTTTCATTACACCAACAATATGGCTGAGTATGAAGCATTTGTTGCAGGACTTCATCTTATCATGTAGTGGGATATCTAACACTTAACGATCTATGGAGATTCCTTATTAATTATCAATCAAACCACTAATCAACATCAAACTAGAGATGACAAGTTTGTACCCTAAAATATCATTGTGGATAATCTCAAAGCTCATTTTACATCTCTAAATTTTGAACAAGTACCAAGGGTCAACAACAAATCTACCAATGTAATGGCAATAATTGGGTCCATGATATAGATTGAAAATAGTAGTAAAGAGTATTAGTTTCTTATTTAAAATCTTCTTCAACTTGCACATGTCTTTCTAGATTCAAAAAGGGTATGTGTCATTGTAGGTCCCAATCCCCCACCTGAACTACCTTGGTTTTAAGACTTTTATAATTATTTCTATGAGCATGTTTCCCCACCTGACCTTTCCAATAATCAAAAAAAAACTTTTCCTTCACCACATAGCTTGTTATACCCTCCTTGAAAACATGCTTTATCATAAAGGCTATGATGGAATGATACTTAATTTTTTATCTTCAAGAGAATCCAAGCTAGTGCTTAAGGAGCTTCATGCAGGAATGTATGGGGCCCACACCAATGATGTAGTCTTAGCTAAAAATCTCCTCAGAATAGGTTACTATTGGCCTAAAATGGAGAAAAATGTTTTTAATTATGTTAGGAAGCGTGTTTATTATCAACAACATGGAAATTTGATATATGCACCTTCCTTTCCACTACAGTCGATCACTACACCATGGCCATTTTCTACATGGGGCCCCGATCTCATCAAAAAAATAAACCAAACATCTTTAGATGGCCTTAAACATATTTTAACTAATATCAAGTATTTTAATAGGTGGATTGAGGCCATCCCTTGTTGGAATATTTTCATTGATGTCAAATGGAACTATTGTCAGAAGTGAATGGAATTGATTGCCAGAAGTAAATAGAATTATTGCTGAAAATGAAAGGAATTGTTGATGTCAGTGAATGGAAATGTCGATGGAAGTGAATGGAATTTTTTTGGAAGTGAATGGAAATGTTGATGGAAGTGAATGGAATTGTCGATGGAAATGTTGACGGAAGTGAATGGAATTGTTGACGAAAATGTCGATAAAATTGTCAACTTTGGCCGACCTATTGGGAGGAGTTGTGACCGTTTGAAAGGACCTTTTCACTTGAAGATTCATGACCTTAATTTGTGGCTTTCTATGGGTTATAAATAAGTGCATAATGAATGGCAAAAGTGTAGATTCTAAAGTGGAAGATATATAAAAGTAGACCAAAATTTTTAAAGGCAAATTTTTGTGAGAATATTAAAAAGAAAAAATCAGCAAGTATAAGGAAGAGTATAGCAGCGAAAACATTCAAGTGTAGATCAAATCTAAAGGAGATAAATCAAGTGTTCTAGCATCCATTTTTTTGATAATAAATTTGAGATAGAAGAGTGATTTTTTTTTAGAAGGTTGGTGCCTTCATTTTGAAGAGATTGGTGTCTCTTGCTAAGTTGGTGCTCAGTGAAAGGGGTTGGTGCTCCTGTAGGTTGGTGCCTACAAAATTGTTTTTAGGGTTGTTCTTCCAATAGGTTAGTGCCTAAAAATGTGTATATTAATATAATTTCTCTATGGTATTCTCCTGAAAGGGTTTCCACATAAATATATGTCTATTTGCATTGTGTGGTTTTGCATTGTATTCTTTGATTTCTTTGAATATATTAATTGCAGAGTAGTTTGAGGTTTTGGATTTAAGATTAATAGTTGAAAGTGAAAAAATATCTTATACTGATTCACCCCCCCTCTCAGTATAAGCATGTGCTTAACAATTGGTATTAGAGTTGGTTCCTTCGATGTTAGCACAACTGTTAGAAGGTAGATCTTGGAAAGCACATATGGCAGGATCTCAAGTGCTAGACAGTTTCTCCACTAACAAGTCTCCTTTATTCGATGGAATGAATTACACATTTTGGAGTATAAGAATGAAGACTTACTTGATGGCCCTAGGTTTTGATATTTGGCAAGTAGTGGTAATAAGATACACAACACCATAAATTACACCAATGGATGCCACTGAAAAAAAGGCCAGTGAGAATAATGCAAAAGCTATGAATGCAATCTTATGTGGGCTTTCAAAAAATGAGTTTGTTAAGGTTATGCATTATGAATCTGCAAAAGAAATTTGGGATAAACTCAACACTATTTATGAAGGTGATAGTAAAATTAGAAAAGCAAAAATCCAAACCCACCAGAGGCAATTTGAAAATTTAAAAATGAATAATGATGAAAACATTGTTGGGTATCTTCTTCGTGTTGATGAGATTGTTAATATCATTCGAGGACTCAGAGAGAAAATTGAAGAATCTGTGATCATTCAGAAAGTCTTGAGATCCCTACCATTGAGATTTGATGCGAAGGTCTCCACCATTGAAGAAATGAAGGATTTAGACATGATGAAAATGGATGCGCTCCATGGAATTCTTATAGCCTACGAAATGAGAATCAAATCTGAGAAATAGTCGAAGAAGGAAGCATCACTCAAGGTCTCGAAGAAAGAGAAGATCAAAGAACTAGAATCAAGTGAAAATTCAAATTGTGAAGAAGATGAAAATGAAGCTCTATTCATTTGGAAGCTAAAGAAAGGATCAAGCAAATATAAAGGAAAGTTACCATTTAAATGCTTTAATTGTGGTAAAATTGGTCATTTTGCAGCCAAATGTCCAAATAAAGGAAATAGCGATGATGAGAGAAATAAATCAAAGTATAAAAAGGGATTCAAGCCAAGCAAAGACAAGCAAAGATTTGAAAAAGAAGAGAAAATCCTATACTCCAAGAGGTATAACAGCTCATTCAAAGAAAACAAAGAAAGTGATGTTGAGAGTGATAATGAAGAGAATCTATTCATGGCTACAGAAGAAAATGCCACCACCAACAAAGATAATTTGGAGGAAGACAAAGACATGGAAGAATAAGGTGAAGTGAACCTTGAAGAAGAACTTATTTGTGTGTTAGAAGAAATAAAAGCATTTAAAAAGAAGAATCAGAAACTAAAGTTACAACTCTGAAAATATGAAGAAGAGAATCGAGACTTCAAAATGAAGACATCACAAGTCTTTAAGGAATCAAACAAGTTAATTTCTGATCTAAAAGTCCAAATCAAAAAAGTAAAGAAAATTGAAGAAGATCTAATGGATCAGCTAAAGAAGAAAGGAGAAGACTGTGAAAGGTATGAATCTGAGATAGATGTTTTAAAAATGGATGTAGAAAAGGCAAATTCTAAAATATCAAGTGAATTGAAATCTAAGAAAAGCACTCAAGTTTTGAATAAGATTCTAGAGAGGTAAAGATCACCATCTAACAAGTCAGGCATTGGGTATGAGAAGGAAAAAGAGAAAGCTAAGAGCTATGCTAAAATTCTTAAGGAACCAGTGAAAAAGGAGACCAATAAGGAAGAAGCCTAGAATACAAAAACTAGCTCTATCAACAAAGAAAGCAAAAGAGAACAAAACTTCAGAAGACCTTTTACTACAAGATATGCAAATAAAACTAAGTTTGGTAATTATTTTGATGGATATTGTTATTATTGCAATCATTTTGGTCATAAGAAATTAGATTTTAGAAAGAGAGCCAAGGATATTGAAGTCAAGAGCAGAAACAAAGGAACCTATAGAGCTTTGAACAGAAACTACAATTCATTTACTCCTTTATCAAACTTTGATGAAGCTATAATTTGTTATAAGTGAAACAACTATGGACATATAGCATGATATTGTAGAAGTGTTTTTGAATTTGTAAGACAAGATCAGAAGTTTAAAGCTCCAGTGATAAAGAAAAGAGAACCATCAAAGACTTGGAAGAAGAAGCAAGAAGAATCCATGATTGTTCAAATAACATTCCATGCTAGAGATGAAGGACAATAATGGTTCATTGATAATGGATGTTCGAGACACATGACTGGAGATAAAAACAAATTCATCTTGTTAAAAAGGGTCAATGAAGTCACGGTGAAGTTCGAATATATCACTATAGCCAGAATAATAGGAAAAGGTACACTTAGTCTCGATAATGGAAAAACCAAAATAGAAAATGTGTTATATGTGGAAGGGTTAAAGCATAATCTTCTAAGTGTTAGCCAAATGTGTGATCAAGGACACACACTCAAGTTCTTTTCTAAAGGTTATAAGATCATAAAAAGAGACATAGGAGAAATAATTGCAGATGCTCATAGAACCACAAACAACCTATACATGCTTGGAGAAATAAGAGGAGAGAAATGTTTTTTGATTCAAGTTGAAGAGAGTTGGCTATGGCATAAAAGGTTATGGCACATAAATTTTGATAATATTGTGAAAATCAGAAACAAAAAGGCTTTGCAAGATATGCCCAAGATAACGAAACCTTCAAGCACTCTATGCAAGCAATGCCAACACGAGAAGCAAACCAGAACAAGGTTCAAAATGAAGGAATATTTGACCACCAAACCACTAGAGCTGATTCATACAGGTCTTTATGGTCCTACCAAAACTAAAATCATGTAAGGTGAGAGTTACTTTATGTTTCTCATTGATGATTATACTAGAGTGATGTGGATAGCCTTTCTAAAAGAAAAATCATAAGCATTTGAAAAATTTAAAGCTTTCAAGGCATTAGTAGAAAATGAAAAAGAGCTGAAAATAAAATGCCTAAGGTCAGATCGAGGAGGTAAGTTTATTTCAAATGAATTCATTGAGTTTTGCAAAGATCATGGAATTAAGAGACAATACTTAGCTGCAAGGACTCCACAACAAAATGGAGTGGTGGAAAGGAAAAATTGAACCGTTCAAGAAATGGCTAGAACTATGCTGAATGAATCTAAGCTATCAGATAGATTCTAGAGAGAAGCAATTAATAAAGCAATATATATCTTGAATAGAGGGCAAATCAAAGTTAATAATGACAAAAATCCTTATGAATTGTGGAAAGGAAGACCAGCTTTGGTCAAACATTTCAAAGTGTTTGGAAGTAAATGTTTTATCAACAAGAATGAAGAAAACTTGGGAAATTTTAATTCAAAAGTTGATGAAGGAATTTTTCTTGGCTACTCCATCAAAAGCAAAGCCTATAGATGTTATAAAAAAAGGCTATAAACTACCATAGAAAGTGCTAGTGTTAGAACAGATGAGATCATGAATCAAAAGGCAAAATAACCTTCAGAAGAGCCTCTAGAAATACCCAATCTTGTAGAAGAAGGGGAGGAAGAAAATGTAGAAAAATTGAGTGAATATAAAAGGTAGGACACCAAAGCACCATCTCACTTTGTTCATAAGAATCATGTTGAAAGTTAGATCATTGGCAACATTGATGCTAGGATGCAAACCAAAAGAAGAATTATAAGTATACCTGAGCATGTAAATTTCTCTTTGTTATCCAAGGTAGAGCCTAAGAGTTTTTCTAAAGCTAGTCATGATAAACATTGGGTAAAAGCAATGGAAGAAGAGTTAGATCAAATTGAGAAGAATGAGACTTGGGAACTTGTGCCCAAACCAATGGATCAAAATGTGATTGGCACTAAGTGGGTTTTTCAAAACAAATTGAATGAAAATGGCCAAGTCACTTGAAACAAAGCAAGGTTGGTATGTAACGGGTATGCTCAAGTAGAAGGTGTAGATTTTGAAGAGACTTTTGCTCCTGTTGCTAGATTAGAAGCAATTCAAATATTTCTTACATTTTTAGTATTCAAAAATTTCAAAGTTTATCAAATGGATGTTAAATCAGCATTTCTAGATGGCAATCTAGAAGAAGTTTACATAGAATAGCTAGAAGGATTCCTCTTATCAGAAAACAAGGATTATGTGTGTAAGTTGAAGAAGGCTTTGTATGGATTGAAACAAGCTCCTAGTGCATGGTATGCTAGGCTTGATAAATACCTATAAGACCAAGGATTCAAGAGAGGATATGTTGATAGTAATCTTTACATCAAAACTGAATGAAATCACCAGTTAATTATTGTGGTGTATGTAGATGATATAATCTTTGGAGGAGACAATGAGGAAATGTCTAAGATATTTTTTGAAGATATGTAAAAGGAATTTGAGATGTCCATGTTAGGTGAGTTGTCAATTTTCCTTGGATTACAAATTTCTCAATCTAACAAAGGAATATTCATATCCCAAAGCAAGTATGTAAAGGAGATGTTGAAGAAATTCCATATGGAGGAGTGTGCCCCAGTTAACACACCTATGGCTATAGGTACAAAGTTGAGCACAGATGATGAATCTTCAAATACTGATCAAAATATTTGTAGATCAATGATTAGGATTTTACTATATGTGATGGCATCTAAGCTATATATCATGCAAGTAGTAGGTATGGTTGTACTATTTCAAGTAATTCCAAAAGAAACACATGTGCAAATCGTAAAATGTATATTTAGATATTTAAAGAGAACCTTGGATTATGGGTTGTGGTACCCAAGAGGTAAAGACTTCACATTGGTAGTGTACACAGATTTAGATTACGTAGGTTGTGTAGATGATAGAAAAAGTACAAGTGGAGGAGCATTCTTTCTTGGAGATAACCTAGTATCATGGTTGAGTAAGAAGTAGAATTTTGTATCTCTATCCATAGCAAAAGTAGAGTACATAGTGGCAATGTTATGTTGTACACAAGTTGTATAGATGAAACAAACCTTGAAAGATATCAAAGTAGAGTATAATCATCCAATCTCCATATTCTGTGATAATACTAGTGTGATAAGTATTTCAAAGAATCCAGTTATGCATTCTAGAACTAAGCATATCCCTATATAGTATCATTTCTTGAGAGAATAGGTGGCAGAAAAACAAGTAAAATTGGAATATGTTTCCACATCCAAATAAATGGTAGATATATTCACTAAGCCACTTCCAAAGGAAACATTTGAGTACCTACGATAGAATTTGGGAGTAATTTCTTTTGTTTCTTGCCACTCAAGGGAAGCATCAGTTGAGGGGGAGCTAAGTACTAGCTCTTACATAGACCCTTTGCCATTGATGTCAAAGGGGGAGAAGTACAGAAAGAGGATGTCAAAAAAAGTGGGAGCTACAATAAAGAAGGATTTAGACAAAAGAGATGATGCAGCAAGGGAGAGCAGTTTCAGTATGTGGTTGCCATCAATGACAAAGGGGGAGATTGTTGGAATATTGTCATTGATGTCAAATGGAACTATTGCCAGAAGTGAATGGAATTGATTGCCAGAAGTGAACGTAAATGTCAATGGAAGTGAATGGAATTATTTCTGGAAATGAATGGAATTGTTGATGTAAGTGAATGGAAATGTTGATGAAAGTGAATGGAATTGTTTTTGGAAGTGAACGGAAATGTCGATGGAAGTGAATGGAATTATCGACAGAAATGTCGACAGAAGTGAACAAAATTGTCAACAAATTTGTCAACCTTGGCTAACTTATTGGGAGGATTTGTGACCATTCAAAAGGACCTTTTCACTTGAAGAGTCATGACCTTAATTTGTGGCTTTTTGTGGGTTATAAATAAGTGCATAATGAATGGCAAAAGTGTAGATTCAAAAGTGGAAGATATATAAAAGTAGAGCAGAATTTTTAAAGGCAATTTTTTGTGAGAATATTAAAAAGAAAAAATTAGAAAGTATAAAGAAGAGTATATAAGTTAAAACATTCAAGTGTAGATCGAATCTAAAGGAGATAAAGCAAGTGTTCTATCATCCATTTTTTTGACAACAAATTTGAGATAGAAGAGTGATTAGGCTAGTGCCTTCATTTTGAAGAGATTGGTGTCTCTTGCTTAGTTGGTGCTTGGTGAAAGGGGTTGGTGCTTCTGTAGGTTGGTGTCTACAAATTTTTTTTGGGGGTTGGTACTCCAGTAGGTTAGTGCCTATGAATATTTATATTAAGATAATTTCTCTGTGGTTTTCTCCCGAAAGGGTTTCCACACAAAGTTGTGTCTATTTGCATTGTGTGGTTTTGCATTGTATTCTTTGATTACTTTGAATATATTAATTATGGATTAATTTGAGGTTTTGGATTTAAGATTAATAGTCAAAATTTAAAAAATATCTTATACTAATTCACCCCCCCTCTCAGTATAAGTGTGTGCTTCACATCCCTCTTACTTATGTCATTAGTAGGTAGATTACCAAGTTTATTAATAATCACACCATTTGTCGATATGGTATCCCAGCTCAAATTATATCAAATAATAGTGGATCACTTTAAATAGAGATGTTAAAAACCTTTGTGTAAAATAAAAAATCAAGCACAATAAATCCACACCATATAAACTACAAGGAAACAGACAAGTTGAGGCATTAAACAAAACCATTGTGGCCATCCTTAAGAATATTTTCAATGATGTTGGCCATAATTGGAACTTGAAAATTTTTCCTACCCTTTGGGATTATTGCACTAGTCATCAAACGCTCATAGGAGCCACTCCATACTCCCTTGTTTATGGCATAGAATCTATTATCTTGATTAAGATCAAACTACCTTCATTATGAGTTTAGCATAGATAGTATGTTGCAACTTCTTCTTACAAACAAGTAAACATAGATACATCTTCAACTCAAAATTTTTTTGACTGGATGATTCTTCATAGTTACCTCATGATACATACTATTTTATTATCATTTTGTTGTTATTTGGTAGGAATTGTTGCCCTAGTAAGATCTCACTCTCATCAATTTATGAGTATGGGCCATTGTAGCTAGATTTATCTATTATTAGAACTTCTACTCTTGGATGTATATCACCTTGATTAGCTGGTTCCCTATTCTATTGTTTATATTCACAATCTCCATTTTAGTCAGTTTAGCTATTATTTGAACTCTTACCTATGGATGTGCATCTCCTCGACTAGGTAGTTCCCTTGACCTTTTGTAAATATTTTATTTTTGTTTCTTATCCCAAAAACATAAAAACATTGGAAAATGATTAAAAAAAACAACCAACAAAAATATTATCTTAAACTTTTGTTTATTTTGATCTCTCCATGCTCATGTCATTTTGTAAGCATTGATTTAAATGCTCTTGCCATTTTGTGAGTCCATTTTCCTTTTTTTTTTTATAACATCACTCATATTTTTATCATCATTTTTCTTATATCCTATTTCCTAGGAGAACTATATTTGGCCTAAAGTTCATGTTGGATCTTGCATCCATGGGACTATGTAGGTAGTGTCCACTTGTCTTGTACATCTTGAGTCAGCTCAACCACCCACTTCCTTTTCTTCTTTTTTCTTCTATGTTGTTTCCCTATCACTTGGGGGTAACTTTGTGTCTATTGTTCTTGTTATATTATTAGAGAAAGTAACACCTCTACTACACATGCCTGAATAATTATTTTCAAGCCATACTAACATTATGACTAACTATTATTTCTATGTTTTTATTTGATTATTATTGGTGTTTTGTTGTGCTTTCTTGTCTCTTCATTTATTCCTTTCTCCTCCTTTGTTTTTTCTTGTTTCTTCTTGGCCTTTTGTTTTATTGTTTGGTCTTATTATTTCTTTTATTTTTCCAAGTACTTCTTTTTAGTCACATGGAGCTTGATTATTCATATCTTGCCTTCATGTTGCCTATTAACTTATTTTTATTTTGTTTTTAAATATTTTTGTTCCTACTTAAATCTTGATTATTCATATCTTGATTTTAAGTTAATTTACATTTATGTATTATTTTTCTTTATTTATTTATTATTTGTTTAAATACAAATAGTTTTAACTCTAATATTGGTAAGTTTTTATCATTATACTTAGTTATAAATATTCATATTTGAACTAACTCAACACAATTGAAATCTAATGTCATTATAAGTTACTCGTACTTATGATGCATAATTTCATTTTGCTATAAAAAGCACTATGTTCTTTGGATCCAAGTCTCAAAATAAATGTAGCTTCGAAGATTAGCTCTCAAGTGCACTAATGAATCTAGGTACCTATGGCTTACACACCTAAATATATGTAAGATGTGCATCTCTTGGCATACATTATGAGTCTAATTAAATAGTGGTCTATTTTCTTCATTCCTTATTCCAATTTTCTCTCATTTTTGGGTGAAATATATTGGCTTGAGGTCCATTTGGCCACTTTGTGTATCCTCATATGCTTGGTTTTTTGTGGCTTCTTTAGTCATTAAACCATCACATCTATGTTTATGCTTACTCATATTTTGATCTACATATTAGGTTATATCCTTAAGCTATTATTTCCAATTTACCCTACAAGGGAACAAAATTTTAAATAGTCACAAATCTAAATCATCCCTATTAAGGCAAAATTTATATAATCAATGATCAAAATTTGTCGTAGTAGGGCAACATTGCTTTATAAATTGATCAAATATACTCTACAAGGGCACATTATTATTTCTTCTATTTGGAAAAATCTCTCCTATTTCCTCTAATTCAAATCTCTACATACTTTTTCCCTCATTCTGGCAATATTTTAGTATGCAACTTGTCTTGAGATTGATTAGTTCTTAAGTGCACAGCTTGTACCCTAGCTTTGAGTGTGTCACTTATATTTTTGAATTGTATCCTTCCTTTCCCCCCCCCCCCATATTTTGGGCCCATTATGTTCTAATTATATTTTGATCATTGAGAATCAATGCATGTAGGCATTAGCTCATCTATATTTAATATATCCCATGGGTTAATCTCACTTTCTCTCTCTTTTCGAGAGTCCATCCTTCTCTTTCATCCTTGTATGTCCTCCTAAGAGGGCATCATGGGTCATTTAATTCCAACTTATTCATGACAAATATTTTATTTTAAAATATGTTACTTCATATAAATGTCTCACCATGCCTTCGCAAATAGGGTAAAAATCTACACATCCAATTCTTAACACCATTGTGATGAAATTGTTAATCTTACTCAAAAATTTTGAAACTGCGTGATTTAGGCCAAAATCACTTAAACACACTAAATGGTTTGAGATTATCATATAAAAGTGTCTATTTAGGCTAGTATCCCTAAATTTGGTAATGCATTTTATTTTATTACTAACTTTTCTCAAATCATTTCGAATCAAAATGAGGAAAATGCATTTTGGTCCTCCAAATCATTGAATTACAATAATTCAAAAGTATACAACACATGCATGTGTTATTTTGTGTCAACAATGTCCTAAATGGGGTATTTGTCCATACAAAACTGACATATTCCTCTAATTCCACTCCATTAAAATTATGGCCCAATAATATAACATTCTGACTAGTTTGATTTATAGTGTGCAACCAATTTCCAAAGAATTGCATAAAATTTGATTAATCTCACTTAGTCAAATTAATTCAAATCAATAGTTTAAGTGGAAAATACATGGAATTTATTGAATATATTTTAGTTGGAAATTGATTCCTAATATCTACATCACCAAATGACATCTTTGTGGGGTGGCATCCATAAGCCATAAATACAATAAATATCAACTTTAAGGCCTCTCGTGCCTCTTTAAAGCTCCTTTCTTCTAAATATTTATGAGGGTATTTATGGATATTACCTCAAAAATTAGATTAATTTATGGCCACACATATTTATCTCAAGATGGACATTCATGGTTGATTATGATCAATATCAAAAATATATAAATAAGAAGGCCAAGACCACCATTTTTAAGCTTCATTTGTGTAATCTTATTATGCAGAATTCTATCCAAAAGATATTTGTGTGCAGTGTTTATTATGCTTAATTTTCACTAGGATACCTTAAATATAGGCATAATATTGATTCAAATATCATGATCCTAGTTTTATTGGTGTATAAGAGATGATGGAGGAGCTTTGCCTTACATCATTAATGAAGACTTGAGCACCAAATTAAGGGGAAAATCATGTTTTGAGCCAATTTTGGATGATGGGATGCTCTTGGGAAGGTATTTTTTATGTGATTTATTTTATTATCTCTTAATTATCATTCTCAAAACCCCATCAAAGGATTTTTCTTAGCTAATTATGTCGTTATGTATTTTCTTGAGTTTTCTTGACTAATGTTTGATCTATCTTTGGATTTCATATCTACATCACCTTAGATATTATTTAAAACACAACTCAAATATATCCCATCTAAAATTATCCAATATTTACAAAAAAAATTAGGTCTAACCACTTCATAACAACACTCTATACAGTTCACTATCATATTAGGCTTGTAAGTGCCAAAAGTCTATCTAATCTCTCTCATGCTTGATCACCTTCATGCCATGTAATTGGGACATAAAAATCACGTTTAAAATAAATATATGACCCTAATTTAATATTCATTCATATAATTTTTTTTACTTAATGAACAATATTGGTCTTACTCATCCTTTAGGTCTCATGGAGACCTACTTCATTGGGTCTACTCTCTTAACCCTAAGACTTGATATTTTAAGAACTAGATGGCCTTCTAAAACAAATAAAATCCTTTAAATATCTTATAAAATATTATGACCTCACTAATTATTTTTAGATCTGAATTCTTTGTTTATACCTTGAAACCTTCATTAGGATAAACTGCCCTATAAGGGTTGTGTACAGTCAAAAATTTGTCTTTCAAGAATGAAGCTTAAAAACAATTAAGAAATTTAATCATGACCAATGAAACATGTATAAATATAATCCATGAATTCAATATCATTCCAAAATTCTTGGAATACCTTCACTCAGTACATAAAGGCTCAAGATCATCTCTATAACTTGCTTACTTAGAACTGTCAAACACCCTCAAAAATTAGTCATGAAGGATTAGACCTTCAACACTTGTGTAGATACTTTTCAAGATTTATGAATAATAAACATGGATCTTAAATTTTCCTTATTACATCCTCAAATTGAAAAATCATATGGTATAATGATAAATATTAGTCTTGCAAACCAATTTCTTGACCCTATTCACACATTCTTTTATGAACCAGATAGGTCAACTTGTGAACAACTTTTTCACCATATTCACTGACATCCAAAAAAATTTATAAGAATGAACATGATTTAAAATTCATAAATAAACTCAAATTTTTTACATCAAACTTATATTTTCATACCCTCAAATCCAAATTCTCATCTCTACTTGGGTTTTTCACTATTTGCTTCATTAGGTCTATTAGCGACTGGCCTACTTGAATAAAAAAAGTTGAATACCTAAAGCCTAAAAATTATACAAAAACCATAATGGAAATTAAAAATGGGTCTATAAATTATTCCTCCATCAATTTAGCTACTTTGACCACGTCAACTTTTGCTACTAAAACAAATTATTCACAAACAAGCCCTTTCATGTAGGGTCTTCTCACTCACCTGACAACTCAATACCACATGTAGGTGATTGAGAGAGTCTAATATAATATATAATATGTTTATTAAACATTTTAATCCATTCTAAGTTGATTTGAGAAACATATTTCACATTGAGTCCTTATTAGGGTTTTAGGGAGGTTTAACATAGGTTTTGGTGTTAACAATTGTACATAAAGGGTTGTCCCTTAAATCCAAACCAATGCCTATGTATATTATCTAGGACCCTTACCCATCTCTCCTTAACAACTTAAGTTCCCATGCAAAGGTTACATGTGTCGACAAACACCTAAAAGTCCTTATTAAGATTCCATACCTTCATTTTGTGCACTCGAGAGACCTCAAAACCACTTTTCATGCCTTTTATTTCAAACCATAACCTCATACTTCATGATCACTCCTAAAACAAATTTAAATAAATTTAGCCATGCTTTTCTTCACACATTCAACTTGAAATCTGATCATCATGCGTCATTAGGCTAGGTAGGGCTAAAAAATGGTCTAGGTATAGACCAAGGCTGAAGGACCTACCTTTAAATACGCACTTTGAAACACTTCTTAGTGCATCCATACCTTATTTTTATGCTCACACGACCTTTATAACCTCTCACATGCCTAAGTTCACTCACATTATCATGCCACCAACTCATACCTTCATCATGCCATGACTAAGCTCAAGCTTCTAATGTACTTGACATCTTTACCTATTCTTTCCATGTCATGACATTAGGAAAACATAAAAAAAGTATACATATGACATAATTACACACTCATATCACTACACCAATATATTTCCTATGAAAACAATCGTCCATAACCTCATATAGACCTAAATTCTCATGACCAAGCTTCATTTGACTTGACATATTCATGAAACCATAAGGCATTAGTTGCCTTCAAATTATCTTTTGCCTTAAAATTCTCTTTCATTATGACATCCTTCAATGACAACACTCTCTCAATGATAATTATTTATTCATATGGCTCACCCTGAAACTCTTCATGTCATTACCATGCCATACTATGCACATACATTCCTTTATACATACCTCTTCATATCATGACATCAATGACTTATACAAACCTCTTCATACATTATTATTCCTATACAGATATTGGTTGTATTCAAAAAATATTTTCATGACCTATACTTTCCATGCTCACGACAATCATGATAACTCTCAACAACACTCTCTTCTCTTATTATGATGAATACTTCTTTCTCATGCATATACTCTTTTATGTACCTTGACATATCACATAATACCATCTGTCCTTAGTTACCTTTGAAATTAACCTTGGCATCAACCTTGATAAGATGATTATTGATATCACACATAGTTAATCTTAACATTATACACCTTTGACATCAACCTTGACATTAATGACAATACTCAACATATAGTGTTTTGTTGTGAGTAGATTTAGAAAAAGATTGCTCTCTACCCTCAGATCTTGTTACATGCCTATAATAATATATAAAATGGTTAGTTGACATTTATTATAGTAATTATTATGAAAATATTATGGTTTATATTATTTAGAGTGGTCTGCATGTAAACCATGTTATGGTGGAAGCTAAGAGTTAGGTTATAAGGTCAAACAATTGACAAAAGTACAATCTATAGTCAGTTGAAGGGGAACCCTATGCACATAGACAAAAACCCTATTTTAGGATGCAATAAAATAAATGTAAGTTGTGAGAGTAAATGGACATCATGTTAATTGAGTCTTGATTCAAGGGTAAAGGAAATCAGTCTGGATAATAGTCCTAGTGAAGTTTTTGAACCTCTTGGAATGTAAACAAACCACTGAGTGGTTATATATAATCCCCTTTAGAATATAGAGTTATTTAGTTTTCATAGTCAACAACTTAAAAACTTTATTCATGAAACTTTATCCATTTATAAATCTAGGCAGTATCTACACAGACCTATTTAAAGTCTTGGTTTAGCTTGAAATGCTTTGAATCCAAAGATATGTAATTTTTTCCCTTCTCAGCCTGCATAGTCAATATCATATGCCTATCTAGGGTTTTGTACTTTAAAGACCAATCACTTTTGAATGAACTGGTGGAATTGCTTAAATTTTCATAATCTAATGTATTCGATTTCCTCTACATGATTTTCAAGGTTTGGAGTTGGTAACATGTCCATACAGTATTATGGGTAAGTTGTAGGGATAAAAAGGCCTAATTGGATAGGTGCTTATGAATAAAAGGTATAAAAAGATAGATTGAAACCTTTAAACTTCAAAGGAGGTTGTAAAAATATAGAGTGTATCTAATATGACTTTAGATATTTGATTCTTCAAATAAAAAGAAATTGTGGCAAAAAAAAGCTACAAGCCAAGTAGTGTCACTATGAGTTTGAGGTGTGAAAGTGAGTGTTGAAGTATGAGTAAGGGATTGAAAGAGGTTAAGTCAAGTTTAATATGATCATGAAATATCATCCATAATAATAGATTGTCTTCATGAAATCTAAGCCAAAATATAGTGTTTTAAACCTTAAGGAATGAACTAGTGAGAAGATAATGAATGAGTGAGTGAAGATCAAGAAATTAATGAAGTGAATGAGTAAAGGGGGTTGAGTAAGATAATTATGCAGGTTATAAAAACATTGACAAATTTTTCCATAAGGTGTCTAGTGGCAGGTTCAATTAAATTAGGCTAATAAGCCTAATGATCAATTTAAAGACTATTGGAGAATCTTGGAGTTTGTGAACAAAGAAAGCATCCTATGTTGATCAAGTAAGACCAGAGCTAGGAATTAGTAATTGATAGGACCTAGGCTCACAAAGCTCTGATACCACTTGTCAGGATCCCTACTCCTTAAGAGTACACTTGATTACCTTTGTATAAGCAACTAAACACAAAATTTAACTAGAAGTAATATGTAACTAGAATTTAGAAACAACACAGAATATGAGAGACAATACAACCTTGTATTAACACTCTTCTAAAAGGAAATACAATAAATAAATTACACTCTTCCCACACTTCTTGGGCATACCAGTAATTCTCCCTCAAGAGTTCTCTCTCTCAATTACAAACAAAATCAACTCAAACACAGAGTTGTTATTTCAACCAGTCAGTAACAATACTGCTAGTACACCAACCAGTAAGTGACAATCAACACAACCATTGTTGCCTACTTCTAGTACCATCAAGTACACCACATACTCCAAGTCTGAGTACACTATGTACTCCAAGTACATCTCACCTGATCTTGCTACCTATTGTGTTACTGATCTCCCTGATCTTGCTGCCCCACAGATCTAACTGACCTCACACACACACACACACACCTGCAGATCAATTGACCTTACTTACCATGTAGATCTCACCTGATCTTGCACAACCTACAGATCAACCTAGTCTTACACACCTGCAAACCTAGATCTTACACTCGAGAAGAACCCTTGTCCTTGCCTCACCAAGTCCTTATGATTCTCCAAATTACAATACAACCCCATGGGTCTCTTAAATAGATCCCATCCAAATAATAATTAGACTTCCTAATTACAATAATTAGAAATGCAGACTCAAGACTAAAATTAGTCTTTTACATGCAAACAAATGGTTTGTTAAACTAATTGTTCATGGAATCAACAGTTCTAAAACCGCATAGGCGACTGACATCAGTTGCTGTCTATCTAGAGATGATCGATGTTGGCCGATCCATGACCGATGTTGGTAGCATCTTGTCTACTCCTGACCGATGTCAGTTGGCTTGACTGACACTGGTTATTATGACACTCAACACTTTCTCCATGTTTGCATCAGTGAAGCTTTTAGCTCCACAACCTAACAATCTCCCACTTGGAGATAAACAATTGCACCTATACCTGTACCTGTACATTATCTAATTTTGTTTCCTAGCTTGTATCCCTCTTCAAGTTCAATCTTGAAGACCAACCACCACATATCCTATGGTGCTACTCCTGTCATCCAAGTAACCTGCCATATCTGAATCTACATACCCATGTAGAGAAGTCCTTGACCCTGCATAGCATGAATCTCTATTGCTGGTCCTTCTCAGATATCTGAGAATCCACTAAACTTCTTTCCAGTGCTCCTTTCCCAGATTGGCCACAAACTTGCTGACAACTCCCACTGCTTGGGAAATATCAGGTCTAATACATATGTACTTAACCTCATCATGTGATTTGGGACACTATTCTGTGAACTGTCCATCCATAGGTGTGCTAACTGGTTCTACATCTTGCATGTTGAACCTTGCCACTACCTTATTCACACAATCATCCTGAGACAACATCAACCCGTGATCTTCCCTGTCTCTAGAAATACTCATGCCAAGGATTTTTGCTCCTCCTAAATCCTTCTTGGCACACCACTGAACTAATTTTACCCTTAGATTAGATAAACCCTGCATGTATGACCCTACAACAAGCATATCATCCACATACAGTAATAGGATAATATCGAGACCATTATCCAACCTGGTAAAATAAACACAATGGTTACATTGACATTGACATTGACTAAAGCCATGCTTTATCATAAACCTGTCAAACCTGTACCACTATCCTGGAGCATGCTCAAGACCATATAACCTGGCCTTCTGTCTCATGTGTCCATTCTCTCCTTTCTTTAACCTAAGAATCCATTCATCTTGTAGTGCTTTCATCCTGGCTAGCAACTCTACCAAATCTCCCATTTAGTTCTTTCCCAAGGAATCAATTTCTTCATTCATACCATGCTCAAACTATTTCCTAGATTATACCTGCATTGCTTCTTCAAAACTTCTTGGTTCTTGACCATCAATGAGCAATAAGTTTAGGTAGTATAAATAAGGTGAATAATGAATTTGAGGCTTACTTACCCTTTTAGTCCTCCATATGGGCATTTGAGACTCCTTGACAGCTTGTTGTCTGCCCAAAATCCATTCTCTGGTCAACCCTGGTCTGCACCTGACCGATGTCGATTCCACTTGATTGCTGATGTCAGTTCCCTTACCAACATCAGTGTCCACCTACCCAACACCACTGACTCTATTCTACACATGATCGATGTCGGTACCTACCTATTTGACGTCGGTTCTACCTGATTGATATCGATAACTGTGTTTTCATGTGAGTGATGACTTTTTACCCACGAGCTCACCTTGGATCATAACCTTGTCCAAACTTCCCTACTCAGAACTATTCAACCCTTGTGACTGATCTCTATCCATCATCTCCTCCATGAAAACCAAGGCTTTCCAGTTATTAAGTTTGTCAAAGACATCAGACTTCCTCTTAAGAACATGCATCCCCTTCTTATTCATGTGACCAAGCCTATAAAGCCACATCTTCACAATAGAAGGAGAATCAGTAATATAAGTAGATAGATAAAGAGTACTTACTTTATTACCACATGCTAAATTAAGTGCATCCACTGTGAGAGTTACTATGCATCCCTCATCACCCAACTTTCTTGCAAAAATTAGACTCCTCTTTAGGACTGGGACATGCATGACATCCTTCAACACCCATGTGTTGCCCATCTGCAATTTCAGCTACACTTCCCCTTTGCCAACAATTTGACAAGGCACACCAACCCCTAAATAAATCTTTTCAAAGTCTCCATGGACATAACCATGGAAAAATACTCTATTTTGGGTTGCATGGAAAGAGGCAGCAGAATCTAAAACTCAAGATTCTACTTTATCCAAGGAACGTACAAGAGCATCTTACACAACAATACCTAAAACATCTACTTCTTCATTTCCTTCATGATGAGCTTCTACCAACCAATAATCTTTCTTTACCTGCTCTTTCTTTCCATAATTCTATAATTGATCATTCTTGCCATTCAATTTCTCTATTCTTAGCTTACTTTCTTCTGCCATTGCTTTTCTCCCACTCAATCAAAAACCCCTAAGAGTGACCTATAATAAAACACTAACCTACTCCGAATCAGGCTCTAATGAACCTACAACCTCACTCTGATAAGCCTGCAACCTGACTCTGTGAACCTGCAACCTAGCTCTGATAAACCTGCAACCCAGCTCTATGAACCTGCAACCTAGCTCTGATACCACTTGATAGGACCTAGGCTCACAATGCTCTGATACCACTTGTTAGGATCCCTACTCCTTAAGAGTACACTTGATTACCTTTGTATAAGCAACTAAACATATAATTTAACTAGAAGTAATATGTAACTAGAATTTAGAAATAGCATAAAATATGAGAGACAATACAACCTTGTATTAACACTCTTCCAAAAGGAAATACAATGAAGAAATTACACTCTTCCCACACCTCTTGGGCGTACCAGTAATTCTCTCTCAAGAGTTCTCTCTCCCAATTACAAACAAAATCAACTCAAACACAGAGTTGTTGTTTCAACTAGTCAATAACAATATTGCCAGTACACCAACCAGTAAGTGACAATCAACACAACCATTTTTGCCTACTTCCAGTACCACCAAGGACACCACATACTCCAAGTCTGAGTACACCATGTACTCCAAGTATATCTCACCTAATCTTGCTACCTATTGTGTTGCTGATCTCACTAATCTTACTACCCATTAGATCTAACTGACCTCGCACACACACACACCTGCAAATCAACTGACCTTACTTACCATGTAGATCTCACCTGATCTTGCACAACCTGTAGATCAACCTAGTCTTGCACACCTGCAAACCTAGATTTTACACTCGGGAAGAACCCTTGTCCTTGCCTCACCAAGTCCTTATGATTCTCCAAATTACAATATAGCCCCATGGGTCTCTTAAATAAATCCCATGCAAAAAATAATTAGACTTCCTAATTATAATAATTAGAAACGTAGACTCAAGACTAAAATTAGTCTTTTACATGCAAACAAATGGTTCATTAAACTAACTGTTCATGGAACTGATAGTGTTGGAACCACATAGGTGACCGACGTCAGTCGTTGTCTATTTGGAGATGACCAACATCGGCCAATCCATGACTAATGTTGGAAGCATCCTATCTACTCCTGACTGACATCAATTGGCTTGACCGATGCTGGTTACTATGACACTCAACACTTCCTCCATGTTTGCATCGGTGAAGCTTTTAGCTCCACAACCTAACAGTAATTATGATGATTTTCCCATATACCTCTACATCATTCCTCATCTTCTCTCCATATAACAGGTCCTTTAATGTAAAGGGAGATGGTGGGAGGGTAAGGGGTTCTAACTAGTGGAGCAGGGGTGTAATACTCATTGTCAAATGGAAAGTGAGTCATTAAGGTCTCCCATTAACTTGCCTTTCATACAATGGGTCCTCCTTCAAAAATGGATATGGTGGGAGGGGGAAATGGATCATTTGGTAGAGTAGGATGAATATGTTCATGAGTTGGTTTGGGGTTTGAAGGAGTACTCTTCCAACTTGGAAATTTGGGGGTAATGGGCTCATTTAGGATCTCTTGGGGAAGAGGAAAAGAGTATTGTGATAAATTTTATTTATAGTACTCTTTCCACTTATCAATCATGCTATCGAGTTCTAATATACCTTCATCCTTATGAACAATTCTAACTTAAGGAGTGGATGAGGGGCTCCAAAAACTTGGAGACTTTATTGGTTTGTATTCTACAACTTTCTCCCTCTCTTTATTTTGGATTGGAATATGAGGAGTGGCTGAGAAGCTTGGAAACTTCCTTGGTTAGGGATTTTGAGGAACTTAAGGAAGAAAGTTTCCAAAAAAATTCTCTTCTCGATCAATTACTACAAGCTTGGCCTTGATATCACTAAAAATTTAGGATAGGATAAGATTAGGAGAAGGATGACCGAGAGTAAAAGGGTGTCTATAAGACTGATGGCATGCTTGGAAAGGTTTGTATGAATGTTGACAAGCTTGGTAAGGTTATTAAGGAGGAAAGGAAAGATATCATCCTTAGAGGTAAGGCTGGTTAGATGCATAATTAGAGCCATACGAGGGGAAAGCGGGATAATTATAGGGTTGGTATGGATCTTCATATCGTTGAAATGGATCAATAACTTGGACCAAATTGAAAACTAATTCAAACTTAGCCATGAAAATTCATTTAGAAAGCAAAAAACAAAGGGTAATTTCTTGAAAAGAATACCTGGGCTGATAAAATAAACTAAATGAACTCAGAGTCACCATTGATGTTTGTAGAAATAACTCTAAATGCTGATGTATTGAAGGAAAAAACCAAAAATATTTTAATAGATGAGGTAATTTGAGTAATTTTCCCATTTAACATGCCCAAAAATATTGTCACTTTGAGTTTCACCCTTTAAATAGGTGTTTCAAGTCTCTTCACCCAATTGACACCATGGGAACTCAAGGATGTGGGTAGTCTATGACTAAAGAAAACCTCTAGAGAGGGATGGATCCCTTGATGCTACACCTAATACTTGAACTAAACCTACTCAAATTCAAATAAAAGGGAGAGAGATAAACTTAACATGAAAGAAAAAGAGGTGATGCACTTGATGTATTGATGACTACCACTCATTTGTATGTGCACAAATGAACAATAGAATTGACTTAACACTACATAAATCCTAATATGATCCTCTTGCATTAGTATTTTATAGAGATTCTAGATATTAAATGCACAACTAGGATGTAGGAAAAATCTCCACTAATAATCAATGCATGAATCAGATATGACTTTAACTACAATCTGTAAGGGTGACTTCAAATTACATAGGGGAGAGGAAATAGGACAACAAACAAGGATATTTGAATCATCATATGATAATATCAACCATTAATGAATACACACTAAACACAATCATATAATAAGGTAAAAATTAATCATATATTGATTTAAATGGCTTACAAAAATATCAATGTTTCACCATACTCATGTGGAGGATTTTTTTCTTTTCATACAAGAGTATATATAGGAGAAAAGAGAAAAGAGAAAAGAGAGAGAAATTCAACATGTAGGAGGCTCATGATGGCTCTCATCCAATAATGATATCAGTTACAACATTAATTAAATACATGAAAATAGTCATATATTCCTCTCAACCATCAATAGAAGAATAAGGATAAGAATAGTCATATATTCCTCTCAACCATTAATAGTCATATATGAAAGAGATGAATAGAAGGAAAAGAATTTATCAATAGAAATGATTTGATTGTACCTACCAATATAGAGATGTTCATCCTGATTAGCATTGATATAACTAGAATGGTCAATGGGTTAATTTGATCAAGGAGGGTGGGATCATTTGCTAAGGGTACCAAGGATAATTATTTATGGTTCCATTACTTGTAAAACTTTTCGAGCTAAATTTTATTGTAGCACATGATGGTAGGCATCATGATATAAAACACCATGATAACTTGGACAAAATGTACATAAATATTGACTCTCAATCCAATAAACATTTGAAAACATTACACCAATGATAAAAACCATGATGATAATATTGACATATGAATATGGATGGACTCAAGAATAGTGTGCAAGGAATCACCCAATGAATGCATATAGACTGAGTCAAGGCATAATACTAAAATCAAATAAATAAGTAAGAAGATAGACAAACAAATAACACACATAAATCAAACAAATAGGAAAGCAAACAAAAAAAACAAAAATCCTAAAAGTAAAAGCAACATAAAACATCCTAATAATGGATTTTCCCTAGTAGGTCAAATTGAGGATGACTAACTAGGCTTAGATAAGACAATGTTTTTGGATTTTAAAATTTTATGAATGTTTTCATAATTTTTGAAGCATCTCAACTTGATTGGGAATTATGAGAAAGTAAATGGTCCAACTCAAAAAATGGCAAGAGCATTAGCTTAGGTTGTTTGCAAAATGATGAGAGCATATGGCAAAGGGGGACTGATATGAACTCAACATGAATTGAACATGGCCTATATAGTCCCAAAATGACCTCAATTCATAGTAATTCTACCCACACAAAATATGGTGAGAAATTTGACCAGGTAACAAGTTATCAAATCTGGTAAATGGTCAAGCAAATGAGAATAGTAACAGCAAGGTGATGTGGGAATAAATGGTAAAGGTGTTGTTCTTAATTTTCCCATAGGTGGTTATGATTAATAAATAATGGCATAGGCCTATGATACTAATTTTCCCATACATAGTTATAATTAGCAATAAAAGGTGGAATACTAATTTTCCCATAGGTGGTTATAATCAGGAACACTTTGTACAATGTGAATGGAATATATCTTGCCAAATCAACTATCACACTACTTTCATAGACTATCATTTAAACATAGATTTATAAAACTATTGAAACTAGACCAGAATCCCTTCATGGAAGGTGTGAGAAGAACCAAAGGAACCAAGATCAAAAGGGGTTAGGTAGCATGTCTAAAATAGGATTTGATCTAAATAGGAATGGTATGGTGGGATGATACATGGTATGGCATTATTTAAGATGATGATGGTATGATAATTGGATAATAATGGTAAGAGGGTTGCCTCCAAGTAATAAGGTGAGGAAAATGTCAAGGTACGAAACAATGGCAAAATGAAAATGGTAAGGTATATGACAAATGTCAATGGTATGGTTTTTCTTTTTGGCCTAGGTATGGTAAATGATTATATTATTCCTATTGATGTAGAGATGCACATCTTGATCAAAAAATGATACAATAGAATATTTTTCCTTCAAACATCGAGACAATGTATCTTTGTAGCCTCTATAAAGGAATGTATGGCCAAAGATGGTAAATATGGATAAATACTAGATGATAGGTTTGATTGGGAAATGAGATAGTGTATGATAATGGAATGTATAATGGTTGGGAAATAAACGAAGATTAGGGTTTTCAAACACACACAATGTTATTGATTTTGGATTCAACATGACATTGGTTATGGTGGGGCCAAAGACTTTTGAATATTCTATCGATAGGACAACCAAATTTTTATATTATTTAGGCTTGAGAGTAGCTACCATCTGATTAGGATGTAGAATGCCATTTTGATTTTGTCTTCATCAAGAACTGAAGAACTATTGTGCCTGGTGATTGGTGCCTCAATGATATTTTCACCAATGAAGTTATCTTAATTGTTCGATAGCATTTCAAAAAAGGTTTTACTAAGTTACATTGAATTTTGACTTTTATTGTCTTTTATCACCTTCGAAAAGGTTTCACTAGAAGATGTTGAGTTTGAACATTGATTTTCCCTATCACCTTCAAAAATGTTTCACTAGGATATTGTTCTTGTTCTGCATGAATTTGGTCTTGGCCTTCTTGATGTTCTAAAATTGATATATCACCATGGATGCAATTCAACAAGGTATGATTCTATTGGTCCCAATCAACACTTGTGAGAGATGGAATGTCAATATAGTGTCTAGGTTAGTTGGTGGTAATGGCATGTGGAATAATAATGTATGGGAAGAGGAAACACAATCATCATAGAAGATACTAGGAGAAATTGTGTCAATTTTGAATTAATCATCCTAAAAAATTATAGAGGGATCATAAATGTATAAAAAATTGATCTATGAGACATGTACTACCAATATTGTAATAGTCATGAATTTATTCTAATTTTGAATCTGATTATGACTCAAATGAATCTAAATATAATGTTGATATTAATGTTTATTATACTTATGATGCTAAATTTGATGTTGGTTCAAGATTAGAACCTAAATTCAATGTTTATTCTTCATCTAGTGTGGACACTGCTACAATGATGACTTGTTGAATGTTGGGTATTGGACAAGTAACAACATGTGATGGCATAATGCGTTTCATAGAGACTAGTTTATCAAATTGAGACTCCTCAATGGTGGGAAAAGGTTAAAAGACAATTCCATATATACTAAATTGTCAAAGGGAGGTTCTTTAAAAATAGGCATATGATCAAGATAATGATTTTTCCAAAGGTGGTTATAATCATTAAGAAGTGACTCAATAAAGACTGACATATCAGAGTAAGACTCCTCAACAACAAGTATAGTATCAAGAGGTAATTCATCATAGGTTGACTTATCACAAATGGTTGGTTCAATAAAAACATTTCAGATTGGTTGGTTATCTTGGACTTGGTTTATGATCAATTGTAAAATACTAGTTTTGAATACAACTTGGTCCATAAATGATTAGCTCAGTTGGAGAGGTATTGATTGGCTCGATTAAGGTTTGATAATTGATAAGGGTTTTCTAAAGTGGGGAATGGTTAGTGATAGATGAATAATGACCAGTGGTTGGATAATGATAGGGCATTATGGAGCTTGGTTTCTCACACAAGCCAAAGGATGAGGTCCTATAATGGTAATGGTAGGGCATTTTAGAGCTTGATTTCTCACATAAGCTAAAGGATGAGATCTTGATATGATAATTATAGGGCATCATGGAGCTTGATTATTCACAAAAGATAAAGGATGAGGTCTTAGAAGGATAAGGGTAGGGAATCATGGGGCTTGGTTGGTCACACAAGCCAAAGGTTGAGGTTGGATAATGAAAGGGCATTGTGGAGCTTGTTTTCTTGCACAAGCCAAAGGATGATGTCCTTATAAAGTGAAAGGACATCATGGATCTTTATTGCTCACATAAATTAAAGGATGAGGTCTTAGAATGGAAATGGTATCGAATCATGGTGCTTGGTTTCTCACACAAGACAAAGTATGAGGTCTTAGAATCAAAATGGTACAGGGTCATGGATCTTGATTACTTGTACAAGACAAAGGATGAGGTTGGATAATGAAAGGGCATTGTGGAGATTGATTTCTTGAACAAGCCAAAATATGAGGTCTTAGAATATAAATGGTACTCCTTGAATGTTGTGGAGCTTGGTTTCTTATGAAATCTAAAGGAGGGTTAATAGTATAAGTGGGGGGATGAGTGGTTATGAAAGGGTGAGCATAATGCATCAACTAGCTATAAGAATGGATCATTGAATACAAAGTTTGAAGATCTTGGCTTTATTCCCAAGATTGAGTATTGTAAGGAGGGTATAGATCCATCTCAAAAATAATATCATCCTCTTAGGGGTCTCAAACAAAGTCATTTTGTTCCCCAAATTAAGTATTGTAATTAGGGTATCGGTCTGTCTCATAAATAGTATTATCTTAGTAGGGGTCTAGAATAAAGTTAGTTTGTGGATCTTGGATATGTTCCCCATATTGAGTCTTGTAAGGAGGGTATGGATCCTCCTAAAAAATAATATTATCCTAGTAGGGGTCTCAAACAAAGTTAGTTTGTGGATTTTGATTCTGTTCCTTATATTGAGTATTTCATAAAGGGTATGGATCCTCCTCACAAATAATATTATCCTAGTAGGGGTTTAGAACAAAGTTAGTTTGTGTATTTTGACTGTGTTCCCCATATTGAGTATTGAAAGGAGGCTATAGATCCTCCTCACAAATAATATTATCCTAGTAGGGGTCTTGAGCAAAGTCAATTTATACAGTCATTCTATCATAACTTGGATTGTATGTGAATCCACCATAAGTATAGATAGACATATTTACATTAATGATAATGCTATGTAAAAAGGATTAGATTTCTACAAACTCTGAACAATAACGTCCAAAGGATAAAAGGTTCAAATTTGGTCTAACTTGGTCTAGGGGAGTTGTATCTCTAAAATGGTATTGCTAAAACTTGTTATAAAAAATCTAATGTCAAATGTCTAACATCAAATGTCTCATACACAAAAGGTCAAGTTTTTGAATAAAAATTGGTATACCAAACTATAGGTCAAAAGTATTCCAAACAAGTCTAATCTAAATAAACAAAAGTTGCTAGGTATTTTGGCCAAATGCGATGTCAAAAGCTTGGCTAAAAATAAAGGCATGTGTTAGGACTTTTGGCCAAATATGGTATCAAAATATAGACTTAAAACAAAGGCATGTGCTAGGACTTTTGGCCAAACATGGCATCAAAGGATAGAATTTAAATAAGGTGAGATTTTAATTTAACAAATCTGAAACACTTTTGCATAAACCTGGCATATAAAATCAAACATGAACCTAGTCAATTAGAATAAGGCATAAGGCAAAAGGCACATGGAGAGAGACTGTTTTCTCCCCAATAAGGCACAAACAATAATGAAACTAGGCTATGTTAAACAAACAAGCTTTGACAAAATTGAATGGCATAATGACACTGGGCAAAGTTCCAAGCAATAATTTTCAAAGTTATGTAATGAATTAACCTAAGTTGCACAACCCAAAATAAAAAGATCTATATCTAAGCCCCAATTAAGCAAGGCATAAATAAAAATCAATCAATGTTTGAATTTGAACTTGGCAAGGTTAATTAAAAACTCAACTTGGGAAACTAGGCATCCTCAAACAAACAATAGGCTAAATAAAATGGAATAACATAATAACACAAGATAAATCAAAAATGTATACATGACATTGGTTTCACAAAATGGCATTGGGTACAAGGAAAAAAAGCCTTAAAAAAATTGAGTAGTGTAATGGCATTATTTCTCTCTAAAGATGTGACAATGGTTTGTTTTAAAGACTTCAAGGCATAAAATCTTTAATTTATTTAGGCAACATAACATTACCCGTTTCAATCAAGTGAAACACACAAACAAGTTTGCAAAAAAAATTAAGGCAAAGGTGTGACAAAATGGCCATCATAACACCTCCTTAAATAAAAGAGTGATATATAAACAAAATTTGATATGACGTGGCATAAACAAACAAAAAAATTACACTCAAAGAGAACAAGAAATAAAAGGATAAAATGATTTAATATATATATGTAATATCCTAGATCCTATAATTGACAAGGTATGGTAAGTGGGGTTGACTAAAGCTATATTTTTTGAACATGTAAATAGATCCCAAATGTGGTTAAAATAAGAGAAGCATCACATCAATTGAGTTCTCACCAGGTAACTTACTATGTAAGGGTCTATTCTTTTGCATAGTGATTTCATCCAGGTACTATTTAGTGGAATCTCCTAGTTAATCAGACCTAACTCGAGCCTTCATTATGAAAGGAGATGATATCTGCTTAACCTCCTAGCTCTTGTATTATGCATACCTTGATTTGTATACACCACCATGGAGTAGGATTGAAACACTACCAGGAGATGAAACCATGGGTCAATTCTTCCGTAAAGAACTCATGAAGAGGACATGACCTCCCATCCACAAGCCAAATTGCATGAAATAAATGACTAAGTAGAAATACTTTAGGACTGATTTTAAATCACCCAAACCATGTGGGTTTTGGGGAAAACCTAGACAAATTCCTTTTTATGCCTTGGACTAGGCATAGATGTAAATGAAAAGCCACTTTTTATCACCTAAGTTTCGTATAGGGGATGAGGGGACAGCATACGTGCACTCTTCATTTTGATAAAAAAACAAACAAGTCCAAACAAACATGGCATAATATGAACATTTTCCAAATCATGAACTAAGTGATTTAAATTTTATTTTAAAGCACCAAAAAATGAAATGTGTTTTGAAGTTGTATGGCTCCCTTGGCATTGGTTAATCTTGCAAAAACTTTGAAAACATCTAAGGCATAAAAAATGAACTATGTTCTTTCTATACACCAAAAAATGAGTTGAGTAGGATTAAAACACATTCAAATGAAGTTACTTTCCCCTTGGATTAAGTGCAAAACATGCAACAAATCTAAAAAACCAACTTCAACACAAATTATCTAGGTTCATTTTAAGCACTTAAACCCAAATGTTCAAGATTTAGCCTAATTCATTTTAAGCACCAAAATGAAGTGTTAAAAACCATTTAAAATTGCAAATTTGTGTTCCAATCATGCCTTAAACCTGTAATAGTTAGATAGTCTCCTCTTTCTTTGAAGTGCATTTTAAGGTGAATGGAAAAAAATTAAAAATAACTCTTAGGTTTTTATTTTAAATACACAAAGATTGATGTCGATTAGAACTGATCAATGATTGTTATAAGGCAACCAATGTTGATCAGTCTCACAAAGAATGAATGATGGCTATAAAGAACCAATATCAATCGATGAAGACCAATTTTAGTCACCTATGAACCCAGAGGTAAAACCAACACAAGACAAAAAATGTTAGTCCAAAAAATGATAGAAACATTTCAAACCTTGTAAGGAATGATTAGGCAGGGAATATAAACATCAACAAAACCAAAATCACAACTAAGAATGCTAAAAAGATTTAAAATGCAAGTTTTGTAAACTATTTTTCACTCTAAATCTTGATCAATGTCGATCACCCAGAACTGAGCTTGGTTAGGTATAACTGAAGATAATTTGGTAAAACCATTGCTATGCCTAACTGATGTTGGTCTCTATGTAGATTTGACTTAGTTTAAAAACTAAAAATATGGAAAAAAAAAACAAAGACAAAACTCTAATTTTGAAGATATTCAAACATCCATTCTAAGTGTTATGAGTTACTTCATGGTATCCTTACTACATGGGGTGGTCAATGTCCCACCAGGCAAGCCATTTGTGATCAAAGAATCCAAGAAGGTTGGTTAGATCATGTGTTAAAACAAGTAAGAAAACTTAAATAAAAAGACACTAATATGCATAACACTTACTTGATTAGATCATAGGGGAGAGATTAGTGAACAAATAATAATTTCAAGCACAACTAAAATGTAAAAAAAACAAGATCTCTTACCTTCCTTGAATGCTCCAAATTATGTGTTCATTTGGCTTGCTCAGTTTATGCTCAAAGAGTATTTGGCAAATGGAGTTGTGTGGCTCCTTCTCTCCTTGGCACTATAGTTGGCTTATGCTTTTTTGATGTATCTTGATGGCTTGGCTTGTGATTTTGGCATTATAACACTATATCTTTGAATCATGCACCAAATTCTAAAAAATAACTTTACTACGCTCAAGTTCCCCAAATGAAGAGGCAAATGCTTAAATTTATAGGTTTATAAACTAACACCAACTCAAGGTAAGTTTAGGTGTAGTTAGAGCTTGAAATGGGTGTAAACCTAACCTTAGTGATTTAATTAACCCAATTATAGTTAAAATGTTTCAAAACCTCATGATTAGCAATGAATAGGCATGGGTGAGATATTTTAGGATATTTGACAACTCACAAAAAAATAATTATTAATTCCTAGGATATTCTTGATTTTTGAATTTAATTTTTTGATAATTCATTAATTTCTCATGAATAATTGAACTAGGATTTTAAATAGGTTTGGCATTTTAATTAAGTCTAATTAGGCATTTTAGTATTTTTAATATTTTAATTAATTTTATGTGTGCATTTGCCCCATTTAATAGGTCTATAGGCCAAATTGTAGGTTGTAATGTTGTAGGATAATTGGAGATGACTCCATGAGAATTTTTTGTTTTTTATGTTAGGATACCCCAATTATGTATGTCTTAATGGTATTTTGAGCCTTGACAAGTGTTACACAAGAGAATTTAGGATGTTTAGTGATTTCTAGGCTTAGTTTACAATGGTTGGTAGAAATCAGTCTAAAGTCTAATATTAAGCCATTAGTGGCCAATTTTAGGTGTCTACATCTATTATATTTGAATTATATTATAATATAATTTTCAATGTGTATATACCATTAAAATTCATATTTAATCCCCATTTCCTCTGAAAAACTTCACAACCTCCAAACCTACTTATCATGTCAAGAAACAATAAAATAATGAGATTTTCTTGCCAATGGAGGTCTAATCATAGTTGATCCTTTTGTATTTGGGGTTGTAAAGACTATTATACCCCTTTAGAGTGATATAAAAATACCCTCATGTCTTCATCAAACTCAAAACTGGTGTCAAATGGATAAAACCATGCTTATGGGGGTTGTCAGGGTTTTAGATGCAATTATCTTCTTAGCAATGGTTCATAAAGCACATGCCCCTAAACCCTAATATTATGACACAAATTTTTAGATCATAGGGGTTAACTTAAACCCCTAAGATCATTTTTACTCACACTCTCTATCCTCCATGAATCACTATTAAACCCTTTAACCTTCTTTTCTTATGAGTGATCGATGGAGTTCTTGAGTAATATTTTACATTTTTTAGACCTGCATACTTTGCCTAAGCATGGTTTTAGGCCTAAGAAGGTTAAAGGAGGTTTTTATAGGTATTTATCACTTGAGATATATTTCACTTTGATGTATTCACATCTAATCCAATGTATAAACTTATAATCTTCCTCAAAATATGTAGAATGTTGAATGTTGAAACATTCTAAAACCTTATCAATCTAAGACCAGATGTCAAAGGATTTTTAAACCTCCTTATTTACATAAGATCATTGGAAACCTCTCTTGAAAGTAGAACAACCTAGACTTGAACACTTACTTGTCTTGGAAGCTCAAAGAATATGTTTGTAACTAACTTTTTCTAACTTCAAAATTCCATATCCACATTGTAAACTAACTCAAGATGCATTGAAATGTGTGTGCCAGTGTACATGACCTCTATTTGACCTTTGGACTATATTTATTGAGCTTGAATTACATTTTCAAGACACTATAATGATTTAAGAAATCATAAACATTAAACTTTAACTTTTTTAAATACCTTAAACTATCTAAAAATACCTTAAAATTTGTTAAAACATTCATATACCACTATTTTCAAGGTTAGATAACTCAAAACATTGTTTGAACATACCATGATTAAGGGTGGATAAATTAGCCAATAGTGCTTGTTTTCATATTAGAATCATGGTAATATCCCATTGATTTCATGATATTACAACCTAAAGCAAACCTAGGTGGACACCCTCTGATCTAAGGTAGATCTTGGCTAGTTAAAACTAATGAATTAATTGGCCATAGATTAGGAAACATGTTCATTTAATGGAAACACCATGAAAAAAATGGTTTTATTTCAACCTGGTCTTCATCAGAAGGGGATAAATATTCATGGGTAGAAGTTGAGGATGATGACCAAGTTCCCTTACAAACCTTACTCAGCATTGAATACAACCCTTTATTATAAACATAAGAAGAAGACACAATCACTTCCAATGTTATAAAAAATACGTATACAACATACCAACACAGTGATAGCATCCTTGAATGCACACATTGTTCACTTTTCAATAACTTTCCTAAAGAGGACCCCGCATACACAAATGAGGATTTTCATATATTTCATCATATTCTAACACATAATTTATATCTTGGTACTCTTATAGGGAATATTAAAAATGTTACAACCCTATCAAAACAAGTGGACATACTACCTAGAAGGCCCATCAATATCAAAAATAAATTATATTCCCCATAGGAAATCCAATTATTCACCATACTAAAAAACATAAAACAACATTTGAATGGAACTACCATGATAATCAAGGAATAAATTTGGATCTTTTCACTCACCACATATACATAAAAGAAGAGTGTAAAAACATTAGGGAACCTCAACAAATTGTAAACCCTTATGTTTGGAAGATTGTCAATTCTAAATTACAAAAAATCCTAGATGCAAGCATCATAAACCCCATCTACAAGATAAAGTGGGTCTCTCCACTTGTCATTGTATCCATGAAGAATGGAAAATGGTTCAACTGTGTGGACTATAGAGAATTAAAAACTACCAAAATAAAAGATCACTTTCCTCTTTCATTCATTGACTAGGTCCTTGACACCCTTTTCAATAAGAAATAATTAAATTTCCTTAATAGTTTTAATGGATAAAATCATATTATAATGTCCCCATAAGACTAAGATAAAATAACATTTACATTCCCTTGGGGAACTTATGCTTACTCAGTACTCCCATTCGAGCTATGCAATGCTCTTGTCACCTTTCAAAAGGCAAACTTGAGAAATTTTCGTGATCTATCTCATGACTAGGTTGAAATATATATGGATGAATTCATGGTCTATGAGGAAAACTAAAATTAATCCCTCACCAATGCAGCTAAATTTATCTAATGTTATCAAGATAATATCATGTTATTGATTCATGAGAAGTGTGATATATCAATGTAAGAAGGAATTGTACTGGGACAACATATTTTAAATTTATGAATTAAGGTAGACCATAATAAGATAGAATTGATAAAGAACTTGCATACACTAAAAAAATCAATGAGATGTGATATTTTTCTTAGGGCATGTTGTATATTACCATAGGTTCATTGGATACTTCAAAAAGATATCAACCTTTTTATTTGTTTTTCTAGGAAAATATGATAATTTTGTATGGATTGATGCATGCCAAGAAGATTTTCAAATGCTTAAATACTTACATGTGACAACACCCATCTTAAGAGGTGTAGATTGTAATCTACCCTTCCACATTCATACTGATGCATCTGACACAACCCTTGCATAGAATTTGATAAAATAGGATGGGTCACTCAACTATGTTTTATATTTCATCAAAAATAATCTACAACATGCATAATTAAACTACAAAATTACAAAGAATTAATTCTTCATCGTAGTGTATACTATCAACAAATTATGACATTACATACTTGGTTATCCTTTTTAATCTATATTGATCATCTTGCTATTAATAATTATGAATAAACCATAAGTAACTAGTAGGATAATCAAATGATTTTTTTTAAATGAATTTAAAATTATTATTATGGATAGGTATCGCAAATATAATGTAGTAATAAATTTTATATCTAGATTACAATTTGATGAAAATAGTCCACTAGTAGATGATTTTTTTATTGACAATCACCTCTTTAATTTGCTTAATAACACTCATTGGGTCACAGATATTACTAACTATTTTTTTTAGGTCAAACTCCACATTTTTCACCCAAGGAGAAACACAACTTTGTGGCTAATAATATCCCATATTCATTTTTTTCTAGATACCTCTTTCACGTTGGGCCTGAATTTATCATGAGAAGATGTGTGAGAGAGGATGAAGTATTTGACATCCTTTGTGCATGTTGTGATGAACCATGTGAAAAATATTTTTTAGAAAATAGGACATCCTACAAGTTCCTTATCATCAATTATTATTGGTCCAAATGTTATTTCATATACTCACCAATGTAACAAATGCAAATGTATGGGGAAACCCACACATTTAGATGATATTAAGCTTCAACCATAACTAGTCTTGTAACACTTTGAAGAATGTGGGATTGATTTAATTCACCCAATAGATTCACCTTATTAAAGAAATGAGTACATTCTATTAGATACCAACCACCTCACCAAATGGTTATAAGTTAGATCTTTGACTCATGCATGAAATGAAAAAGTAGTAGTAGTAATATTTTATGAGGAAATTTTCACAAGATATGGAGTTCCAAGAAAGATAGTCTTCAATAAAGGTTCATAGTTCATGTCTAATTTGATTGAATCCCTTATAAAATATTAAAAATTCATACATAATATGTTAACCCTATATCATCCACAATCCAATACCCAAGTAGAATTAACTAATATGGATTTAGAGAACAATCTTACTAAAATAGTAGCTATACATTATTGTTAGTAGGAGGGATATCTTATGGAGGTTTATGGGATTATAGGACTAAATAGAAGATAACCATTGGTTTCACACCCTATGAATTTGTTTATGTTAACATGGTTGTTTTTCCCATAGAGTTTGCACTTAAGACTCTAAGGATTGCCCTAGAGTTTGGCATGGAATTTTAAAAATCACAAGATTAAAGAAACATGTAGCTCAACCCCTTGATGAGCTGAGAAGATAAGCTCTACACCGTAAAAAAATAATTCAAAAACTAAGAATCAAATGGCATGACAAGTTTATTAAAACATGAAAGTTTCAACCAAGTGATTAGGCATTGATTTTTGACTCCAAATACAAGGACCACAAAGTAAAGCCTTCAAACTAGATGGTTAGGCTTATATGAGATATAAAAGGTGTTTGATAATGGATTATTCATGCTACACAAAATTGATCAAGTTATAATATATTTGATGGTCAATGGACACTATTCAATTTTTACAAGAAACCTCTCTCCAAAGAAGAATTCATTCAGGAGATTATGATGAAATACCTTCCTCTTATGGCCATGGAAATAAATTGTATACTTAATGAGCACTCTAAATATCTTTTTGGTCAATTAATATAACTTTTGAAGTTTGGAATGGACACATCATCCCCATTTATCCAAGGTAAGCATATCACATGTGGTAATTTTTGTCTAAAAGTGAGCTTGTTAGCTAGAAAAAACTACACAAATTGCGCCTGAGTTGAAAACTGATTTAATGTCCACTAATTTTTTTTTTAAAGTAATATATATATATATATATATATATATATATATATATATATATATAATAAAATAAAAAAAGTGGAAAATCAACATGTTGACCACCTAGATAGAAAAATAATGATAAAAGGTCATATGATAAAATCACCTACCAATTACAAGATGTTATAGGTCCAATTTTTATTTGTTACAGGTAAATTTCTAACCTACATCATATACACATACAACCTCATGTGTTATAGAAAATCTACTTTTAGCTTATTGTAGATAACTCTATATATACCAATAACATCTATTAGAGTCCTTTAGCATGATGGATCCTCTATTCCATAGTAGATACATAATTTATCATATTAGATGGTGTCAAAGGTGAAATGACCACCATATTTGTTCCTCTTTCTTTAAGAAAGTTTTTATATAAACAGTTGTTGTAGGTTCCCAAAATGAACCTACAACAACTATTGCCTATCTCCTTGAAAAATTATTATCTCCAACATCAATCTACATTATTTCATCATCAATACGTTATTTATGATCATGATTTAATTTATTTTCCTTAATGCCATTCCATAATATCATGTTTGTTTCAGTTTATCATGGATCTATCAGTTTCAAGGCTAGGAATTCAACTTCAAAATAAACATTCCCATAAAAATTATTTTCTCACAACATTGGTGAATCAACACATCCTTTCTTCATCACTCTAATGACATATTAAACAAGGCACAATCTATGATGAGCTCTCAACTATTCTAAATTTATTCATTCCATAAAATTGATGGATCTTGATAGAGGTTCTCAATTAAGCATAGTTATTCATCTCAATTGAGATACTATTAGTCAAAACAATGCATTAACCTAGCTACTTATATTATAAATTTAGAATAAAGTGTATTTTTCTTATAATTTAATTTTTTTATATATGTTTATTATTTATATGAAATGACCCTTATGAGTACTCCCATGTCAATTGTACCTTATTTTTCCAACATCATGCCATTTCCTTGTATTTTCATTCCACCCCCCTCCCCCCATCACGCCTTCCTTTCATTATTTTTAGTGGTAACCTATCATGATATGAATTTAAAAATGAAATTCCATCTCATCATACCATGTGTGTGAACCCCAATTATTACACCCAATTCACTTGAGGTCAAGTGAAACACTATTTTTTTTAATTTTTATTTTGAGGGGTAATCAAGGATAAATTGGTACATGTAATCTTTCAATGTGATGTTGAATAAAAATAAAAACATAAAACATCAACCAAAGTGATGGAACACAATCCAAATAACATAAATGTTATGGCAGAAGAATGAAATTCATGATCATCTCACTATAACCTATCCCAAACTGACAATTGCTTATTTCTAATTCACAAATAACATATTAGTTTCTACAAGGGAACAAACAACAAAAGAGTAGGGATACACATCTAAAATGGGAGGTGATATACAATGAATGGAATTAATTTACCATGTAGTGCTAAAAAATGATCTAAGGGTAGTGGATATTTTTTTAAATGTAGGTTGGATGGTCTTCATTGAGAGACTTACAAGGTATGACATGGACATTGTCCATATTTTTTTTAACCTTAAAAAATGACATAACTAATATCAAAGGACTAGAGGTAGTATTAATGAAGCAACTAATATTTAAGGCAACTAGTTTACCTACTATAGGAGAGGATTGGATAAAAATACATGTATTTTCTAATGTAAGAGCATAGTTATTTAGGCAAGGAGACTGACTTGCAATGCTCAAGGAACATGTAGGTTATCTCTCCCTACTCCTTAGCACTAGGTGGATATATTTTTTATCAAATAATTTATATGGTAAGGTAGGTTATCCTTGTCATATGCCCCTCATCTACATATATTAATTCACCTAAGACATGACCATATTATAAATATTCCCAATTACTTTCTACACCTTTTAGGAAGAATGGCTAATCAATAAAAAAAAATTGAAACCTAGAACAATATCCCACTATTTCCTAATTACTCTAATTATTAAAATAAGATTAGACACCAATAAGCTTAATATAAATTGGGAATAATTTGTGTTGATGACTCATCTTCCACCTTAAACTTCTACTCACCCTAGGTCACAATAATAGATAGACCTATAGTATCTCTTCCACCTGCTAAAACATAAAAGACTTTTGAAGCCTCATCCAATAGACTTAAGAGGCACTCCCACATGTTGAGAGCCAAGTGAGTGGTGGAAATACCACATTACTCTAAGTCACTAATGATTTAAATTTCTTTATAAGAAGACATTTTTAAAAAATATTTGAACGTGAGTGAAGAAGAAACATGGGAAGGCAATAGTGAGGAAGAAACTAATAGAATTTCAATTATTAAAGAATAATAAATAGAAAAGGAGCTTGTTATCTATGAATCATTTAAATTTAAATATATTAAAGATCTTGATTTTAGTGAATAATTTTAAGAAGAAGAGGGGGAGGAGTTTTTAGTGGTAGAAGAAAGATAACATACCCCTACTCCTCCTAGTCCAAAAATAAGTGGTCATGAAAAATTATTTTTGTCATATCAAGAAATAGAGCTTCTAAGGAAAATAATTTTGGAGATATACATAATAAAAATTAGATTGGATGCACTAGCTCAATTGATAGCTAAAGATGAAGAGAGAGGAGTTAAAACATAAGAACATGTAGAAGCACCTGTAGCATAGACATAAGACCCTATAGTAGAAATATAAGAACCTATAATAACTACCTATGAAGTAATGACTCCTAAAAATAATGAAACAAATGCATCTGAGCCACTTGCAAGAATCATCATTGAATAATTAGAAGCTTTTATGTCACAAATAGGTTAGGTATAATAACTTGACCAAACTCAAGTAAATTTTGTTTCAATAAAAGGGCATTGAGATATTATTGAAGCTTTTAAGCTAAGTTGGATAAAAACCTATAAAGGTAAACATAATAAGATTCATTTGTTGATATAATAAAATAATACCATGAAGGAATAGATGGAAAAAAAGGATAGATAGCTAAAGAAACAAGAAATAACCATTGTTGGTTTTGAGTCCTTGGTTCTTAGGGTTTGTGAGTTGTATATGAAAATGTTGTAATACAGACCTCCCATTAGAGTATATGCTTTGTATACGTAATATTAATGGATATAGTTTTAGATAAGAGAGTCGATTTAATGGGAAAAATATTATACAGGATTAAATTTTGACCTTTGTAATGAATATCTTATTGGTACAAAATAATATAATGACTTGTTATGTGAATTTTATCAGCATTATTTTGTGGTGACCCATGACAAGGCATGGAATCCCAATGTAATAGTATGAGATGTAAAACTTAGGTCCTATTGTTTTTATATTAGAAATGAGTTAAGGAAAGGTCAATATATTGAAGTATACCTTGCATTATAAACATCTAACCCATTAAATCTTAGATCAAAATTCTTATTTCCTATCAAAATCATCAAGTAATATGATAATCTCTTACATAACCCTGATTTTTATGGAAAAAATAGTTTTATAGATATGAATCCCTAAACCATATTTTTTCACATGCCAATAGTATTTTAAAAGGATCCCTTACTACCTAAAAAGTAATATGGGGAGATTTATCACCTCACCTCTAGCAATGGGAACCATACTTTGTCCACAATTTCAAAGCTTTAAATAGAAGACTTATCATGTTTATGAGTTTTATAAAGTAGATATAGTAAGATGGATCGAGATGAGATTAAGATTTCCACTTCTTTGTTCATACATCTCATACTAGACTAGAACATATTCAATTAATGAACATGAGGAGATTAGGAAATGGGAATTTTTATGGCATAATAGGGGATACCTTCCAAAACAAATAATAGGGGATGAAAATCCTTCTTATTTTATAAAAATATGTGCCCATATTATGTATAATTATTCTTTTGTACCTTAATTATATATATATATATATATATATATATATATATATATATATATATATATATATTTCATAAGATATATTAAGTTAGGGGTGTGATGAAACCCAAAAAAGACCTAATCTACTTGTTTAATCCTTTCTTATCCAGTTACTTTTTGTCATATTTTCCATTCTTAAAGACTCATAATATACCCATGTGCACACACACATGTGCACACATGCACACATATGTAAATTAAATCATAAGTTTTATATCTTATTTATAAATTTTCTAATATAGTTTAATGGTTTCATAAATGGTTTGATATTTTCAGGGATAAATGGAATAGAAAATATATTTGTTTTTTACGTTTAATATCCTATATCCATTCTTATATATATACTCCTACCTTTGATTGGTGGAGACACAATGTTACCACAACAACTATAAATAACCATATCCACTAGCCATGAACACCTACAATAATTAGCTAAGTGCACCCATAATAAGGATTTTAGGTGAAAATTTTACAAATTGAAATAGAACTTCCAGTTGACATCTATAATTGTATCCCACATCACTCAAATATCTCCAAAATTCATTCAACATGAAAAAAAACTATTATAACCATATGAAAACTCCATTTGACCATGCTTTCATTATTTGAATATACAGCCATATGGTTTTAACCACCATAAAACTATTATTTTCTTCATATGATTTATATTTTTGTATGTGATATTTTAGTTTTAACTATTTTGTATTTATTCAAATAATAAGAATCTACCTTACCAATATAAGGATAAGATTTTGAGGTGATTATAATTTTATCATGATAGCATAGAAAGAGAGTGAGTGATAGATTTTTAGAAATGTGTTGTACCTTATTGTATCAATCATTTAATTGATACGAAATTTGATCAATGTAATTAAGTTGATTTGAATGAAAGAATTTTTAATAAATGAATGGATATGAATCACAAGGCTAACCAAGGAGGGCCTACTTGTGAGGATTTTGTGTGGCAATCCCATCCATTAAGTAGATATTTCATTTCAATTGTGCATTTACATTCCATTTTTGTGTATATGTATTTTCTTTCCATATTTGATTGCATTACAAGTAATTATTATTATGTGTGATTGATAAAGTGTCTTTAGTTCAAAGTATAGGAATCTTCCAAAAAAATATTGATTTCCCTTGTGCACTTTTCCCTTTATGTAATTTTCATTTCATGCAAGTGTGTTTGCATTATATCATATACATTAATGAAAAGTGTGATTCCTATATATAGACATCAATACATTATACCTATAAATATTTTAGTGTGCATATATGGTGTTGACATCTTACCAAAGTCTACAGACCTCAAGTTGAAAATTTAATGAATGAGCATTAATAATAAACCAAGTGGTTACCCCTTTAAAACACATCTATCAAGTTGTATGTACATTGATTAGATTACATAAATTTAATTTTGGATTTTATTTTTTACATTTATCAAGCATTAATTCACTATCAAAAGAGTCCCATATATTCCTAGACTCACTAAGAATCTTCTCTCAATTAATCATTTACTAGATCATAATCTCAAAGTTGAATTATATTGTAAAAATGGAATGAAATAATGTCTAATCCAAGATAAATAGTGAAAGTCTCAAATTTTCTCAAGTGCATCAGACATTTCCAAGATGTATCAACTTGAATTTTTTCCACAAAAAATTTATACACTCATTGCAAAGGATCAAAACCCTGCCAATTTGTGGCACCACATATATGGACACATGAGTCTTGGATACTAGATTTCACTCAACCAAAACAATATGGTTAGATGATTACCACACTTGAATAATATTATATATCTCTACTCAAATTTTATAAAATGAAATTAACATTAGGCACCATTCCCAAAAAACTAAAATAAAGCTACAGCCCCTCTAGACCTAGTTCATATCAATCTTTACAAAAAATTACTGAAACCTCCAATAGAAATTGATATTTTTAGCTCTTTACTGTCAAATATTCCTAAAAAATATGGATATATCTATTCAAGTCAAAGGATCAAACCTTCTAAGCCTTATAATATTTCAAGGCTATTGTTGAAAATAAAATTGGTCATAAAATCAAATTACTCTACTCAGATTGAGGGGGGAATTCAAAATTAATACATTCTCAGTCTATTTGAAATAACATGGCATTCATCAACAATTGACTACACCCTTAATTCCATAGCAAAATGGGGTGGCAAAGAGGTGGAAACATACTATCATGAAAATGGTGTGTTGTATGATTGAGGATGTAGGATTGGGCATAACATATTAGGTAAATAATAGAAAAGGCACATTATACTTGTTAAATAGGTCCTCGATATTTCCACTTGAAAACATGATCCATAATAAACATGGTCAAGAAACAAACCATGAATTATTCATATTTGTGTTTTTGGAAGCAAAACACATATGATAGTACTAAAGTAAAAAATAACCAAGTTGGATAACAAGTACAGACCTTTAATCTTTCTTAGGTGCATTGAATACTCAATGGGATATAAAATTTTAGATACAAAGACAAAACAAATATCTACACAAGCAGGGATTTTGATTTTTATGAGAGAGGTGATTAAGGTACATCCTCCACAAATTCACATACAAAAAATACATAAGATAGATTTGTGATCTATTCAAAAGATATATAATATGGTGACAACAATGATGGGGATAATGGTGATAATAAAACTCCACAACCCACAACTTAACATATGCCAAAGTGGTGTACAAATTTGATTAGATATGCAAAATTATACATTTTTGCAAACACATCTTATCCTAGACCAAGAACTCACAAAACATCTCTATAAGAGGTCAATATGGACCTGATGAGTAGAGTTATTGAATTAAAATATCCCACTAAATTTTAATAAGCTCTTATGCCAATACCTTGGAAAGAATCCAAGGAGGTTGGATACCAATCCTTGATGAAGAAAAACACATGGTAGCTTTTATATCTTCTACTAGGAAAGACTCTAATTAGATGTAAATGGGGTTTTTAAGCCAAGTATAATGCAAATGTAAAAATTAACAAGCACAAGTTAAGGCTTATAGAAAATGGGTATGCTTAAAATAGGCATTAATTATTAGGATAATTTTGCTCCTATGGCCAAGATCAAGATGATCCTGATGACATTTATTTTGGCTTCATGGTTTTGATGGAAATTCCTCCAAATATATGTAAAAATTGTCTTTCCTAATTGAGATATTTAAGAAGTCTACATGACTCAAACAGAAGGTTTTGTCACATAAGTTAAAAAAAAAGGTGTGTAGACTCATAAAATCTTTGTATGGTATCAAATAGACACCCTAAATTTGGTACATCAAAATTTATCAACATCTCATTCAAAGTGGATTTAAGAGGGATTACATACATGAACGTTTTCAATAACACAAAATCCATCTCTAGTTTTTCTTGATGGGAGAAAATGTGCAAATATATTCACAAAGTCTCTTGTGCATGAAAAAATTGAGGCATTAAGAGAATATCTCATTTGTTCACTTGAGACCATGTTGAATTAATGAAATAATGATATAATTATATTTATTTATATAATTAGTTAGTTTAATTCATCATTATGTTCAATAAATCACATGTATTTAGAGTGTTGTTCAGTTCTAGTTTACTTTAGTTTAGTTTCTAAAGTCTTCTAGTTGTATTCAAGCTGTTAACTATAGTTAATTCCCATCAGTATATTTTGAGTGTTTTTATCCACTCTTTATGGACCTAATATGGATTATAACTTGTAAATAGTTGTTAAATATCTATAAATATTGTAGTTTGATTTCCAATAATAAATTGGTTAGGTTTTGTTAATAATATAATTTATTGATCTTGTGTTAGTTAGCCCTATGGGTTTATTT